>CALSCQ010002481.1:0-10407 GCA_943704525.1 Pigoraptor vietnamica | reverse complement strand
GGGGGGGGGGTCAGTTTTGCGAGTAACAAGCATGGCAGCGACACCAACACTCAATACCCTCCCGAACCAAAACAAGTGCAACGACCCACCTCCTTCGTCGTCATGGTCACGCGAGACTGGCTCTGCGGCAGAAGGGCCAAGGAATCGCGGAGGGCGGCAATGGTCCAGCGCAGGTGCGGCAGCGTGTTTTCGAACCGACGGGCGAGGTGAAACAGCCGCGACAGGTGCCGCTGCATGTCCCCAACGCCGTGGCGGAGCGCAAATTCCGCGAGCAACCGCACGCAGCGGTCGTGGTCGGAGACGGGCCCCGAATACGCCGAGGGTCCAGCGACGCTCGCACGGGCCATTGCCGCGCCGGGAGAGACAGGCGAGCTCGCACGCACGGGGCTAGAGCTACCACGGCGGGGCGCGACCATAATGGCGCCCGGCACGCGCGGCGAAGCCATCGATGGGAAAGTGCTCTCTGTGAGAGAAGCCGCAAGTTCCGACGCGACCGACGGGAGGGGCACTTCGCCGGCGGGCGGAATGGCGGTCACCGAGTTGGCAATTCCGGCGATTGCGGAAGAGCGGCGACCCGCGCGACGGCCGCCGGCGGTTTTGATACAGCGGTCGATCAGTCGCTGCGTGAGCGCGTCAAACTGTGCGTGCCTGTCCGGCGCAGGGGACGCTGAGGGCTGGGGAAGCGCAAAGGCCCAAAAGTGCGAGATGAGGGCGTTCGTCTTGGTTTGCTCCTGGTGGCGCCACAGGTCGTACGTGTTCTTTGTCTGAGGTGTGGGATGGGAGCAGGGGTCAGAGAAAATGGGGCGTCGTGTTTGCTATCGACCACTATTTGCGCAGCGAGTGATTAATGGACGATACGTCGGAAGGAAGACGACAGGGGGGATGACAGGAGCCATGCGAATTCAGTGGATGGCCGGGCAGGGCTATCGTGTTTGAAGGAAGACGACAGTGGGATGACAGGAGCCACGCGAATTCAGTGGATGGCGGGGCAGGGCTATCGTGTTTGGGTCAAGAGACGCACCGGAAAGGCCTGCATGGCGTACACTGGGTGGCTGTTGTTCTCAATGTGCATCAGCTGAAGCACGAGGTCCTGGGCAAGGAGCTGCGGGGACAGATTCGCATTCAGTATCCGAATACACGCACACACACACAATCACTCACTCACATGCGCGTACGCACGCACACAACCGCAACTCGATAATGCAACCACAATCATCGGACCAAGAATCAAAATTCGCACGCTGTGACGCACGCACCTCCGCGTCCCTCGCGCCGTCCCGCCGCCCGCGCAGCTCGCGCATGCATTCCGAGTGCACCTGCGCCGACACTCCAAATGCAGAGCGCACAAATTCGACGAGTCCCTCAGAGTCGCCGCCGCCGAGCTCTGGGGCGAGGGCGGGGAACAGCGCGCACTGCAGCGCCGCAAGATAGAGTTCGCGCGTCTCTGGGGCGAGTGCTGCGTCCGATTCGGCATCGGGAGACGCTGGGCCCGCGCGGTCCTCGTCCTCATCGGACGTTTCGCGCCGGTTGGGCTCGTCGGTTCGTTTCTGCGGCGTTTACAAATAAATGAGGCACTCCTCGTTCGTGTTTACACCCCTCTGTGACGACTGCATGGCACTTCCGCCCACTCTTTCCCACTCTCTCTCCATTGTCTACTGAACATTGCCCCCGTTCTTACCAGTCGTGTAGTGAGGCGCCGCACGCTGCGAGTGCGCCTCCTTCGCCAAGCGCCCGTGTGAAAGTACGACCGGATCAACGGAAATGCCTTTCCCGTCCTGCCAACACAGCACACACGTAAGCCACACGCGCACACGCACACGCACAAGCACACGCAAACGCATGTCAACAACACCGAGTCCGTCGTCAGCACCCTGCCTCGAACAACGCAAGAACGCAGCAGAGTAACCCACCTCAGCGCGAGCCCGATGGGATCCTCCGGCAAGTCACCGCACAGCGTCCACTCGTCGTCGTACGCACTCGTTCGCGAACTTCCAGCAGCGGATTCGGCGGGCGTGGGAGGGTGTCCACGGGCTCCGTCAAGTGCATCCTCGTCTTCTGACGACGCTGCGCCGCTGTCGTCACGCGAAGCGTCCACTGCGCCCACCCACTGCACGACGTCACGAAAGGAAAAAGAGAGAGCGCCCAGCAGCGGCGCCGGAGACTCCTCCGATGCGCCCGGGACAGCGAACGAAGGCATGGTGTTGGATGCAAACGACGGCGTAACGGGCGAGCCCGCGGCGTCGCAGCAACCCCACAGCGCCAGGATCGCACCCGCGCCCACTGGCGCAACGCAATGTCGGTTTGTTGTGCACAGCGCGCGCAACACGTCGTTGACGAGGTCAATACGCAGTCATTTACGCTCACGTCGCACGCTCAACTGCACGTCCGGTCGCCGCTGTCGCACCTCGATTATATACTTAGGATAGCGCACAGCCACGCGACGGCCAATGTGCCAGTGAAATGAAGCAAGGGGATGCACAATACCCGCTCGTGTGTGTGCACTCGTGTGCGTGCGGAGGGCGTATAGAACGCGTGGACGGCGCCTTGACCAACCTCTCACACAGAATCACACACAGCCACTATGGCTTGTGTATGACATTGTATGGGGAGCGCTCAATTAGTCGACTTACGTCTCTAAACTGTGCCATACATAGTCAATACGTGGTCGGTATATGAGCCATACAAATGAATATTCTACTTATTGAGGAATGGAGGCTACACATCCGGGATGGCCATTGACGCGTCACAGTCAATTCACTGCGATCGCAGAGTTGTATATGAATTTTGTATCATCCTTCAATACTACATACGGGGTGCACTGTATGGTGTAACAAACGCACGCTTTCGATTGGCTCGACGTCACCACGCAATGATTGCGTCAGCATGTGTAACAAGAACGCGGTGTAACGGAATTTTTGGCGGGAGGACACTGGTGTCGAGCGCAAACATCCCAACACACTTCAACGTCGTCTTCACGTCAGTGTCACTATTACAGTTTGCAAAGGCCGCTCTCAGGCAAAGGAAGTGAGAATAAGGAAGAGGGAGAATGGGTCGCAAGCGGCAGGAGGGTGGGGATGCTGACAAGGAGAACAAGCCGAGTGAGGGCGGCTTCGCAGCGGAACTCGAGTCGCTCTTCGGCACGCGCGACCTGTACGCTGTCCTCGGAGCGGAGCGCGACACGGACGGTGCTGGTGTCAAGAAGGCGTACCGACGACGTGCCATTGAATGCCATCCCGACAAAGCCGCGCCGGAAGAGAGGGATGCGGCCACGCAGAAATTTCAGGCACTCGCGCGGGTGTACAAGATTCTCGGGGACGAAGAAAGTCGGAAGGTGCGCCTGAGTGTGTGGCGGATGTGCGCTCCCTCATTCGTCCTTGGTTTTTTTTTGTTGTTGTTGTTGTTTTTGTTTTGTTTTTTTTTTTTTTTGCAATAGCTTTGCAGCTGTATTTAGACTGTGGGTGTGTGCGTGCGCGCGTGTGTCAAAGTGCTTACTTTGCATTTTGCAGGTGTACAATGAAACGGGCGTCATTGACGACGAGGACAGTCGCGTAGAGGCACCCGCAGACGGCGACTGGGACGCGTGAGTACCGCCCTCTCGCGCTTGCACGCCCGTGACACACTTTGGCCCACACTGAGAATAGCCGACCCTATTGCACATCTTTCATGTACTTGTGTACTCATGTCCCAACAAATCCAGCTGGTTCCGTATGATATTCGTGCGCGTCGACAGCAATGCCATTGCGGAATTTGAGAAGAAGTACAAGGTGCGTTGAGTGCGTTCATTCGCGAGCGTGTCACTGAGAGCAGTATGTTACACTATGGCGCTAATTCTTCGGTGCTTGCGTAGGGTTCCGAGGAGGAGCGCGAAGACCTTAAGAAGGCGTATCTCGAGGCAAAGGGCGATATGGGTCTGATCATCGACAACGTTTTGTGTGCGACAGTGGACGACGAGGACAGATTCCGCGACATTCTCACTCAGGAGATTCAAGCCGGCAACCTCAAGTCATACAAGGTCAGTGCATATGCGTAACACGACTCATAACACCACACACCAACGCCACTGAGAGAGTCTGTTTGCTTGACTGCATTGTCGAAGCAATTGATTGTGTGCCATTGCAGAAATTTTCGAAGGAATCGGACAAGGAGCGCACGTCTCGGCGCAAGCACGCGGACGAGGAGGCTGCGGAGGCTGAGAAGGAGAAGAAGCGCCTTGGGTGCGTGGCACATCTCACTTTGTTTGTGCAAGAAGGATCCCACATGTTTTGTTCATCTCTCAATCGACTCCCTTGCACAGCCTGGGCGACGGCCACGGGGATCTGGCCGCTCTCATCCAGCGCAGAAACACACAACGGGCCGACTCAGTGCTCGCTTCGCTCGAGGCGAAATACGGTGGAAAGGGCAAGAAGAAGCGCACGTTGTCTGAGCCCACCGAAGAGGAGTTTGAGGCGGCGGCTGCACGCGTGGCGCGCAAGACGAAGAAGGCGGGAAAGTGAGGCCTCGGCTGAGTGTCAAACTTCCACAACTGTAAGAGTGAAAAAAAGAAAGTGGACAAGGTGTCCAGACACTGCGCAGACTCACGTGACGGGTGACGTGTCGAGTGTTTTGGGGCAAGTTGCTCAACACTTTGGGGATGCACGAAAATGTAGCAGTGCAGTCGCCGGCATTGCGATAATTGCGCTGCGTGAAGCTTTCGTTCGCTGCGCGTGTGCATGACGGTGTGACTATGCGCGGGTGGTGGCGCTAATTGGCGACGGAGAGACGCCTTGCACCACATTCGCTGTTTGCGGAATTGTGCGCCCACTCAATTGGCATTGCCGTCAAAAAGTGTTCTGCGTTCGAGTCCGCCGGGTTGCAGCAAGCATGCGGCGGTATAACTCAGCCTCGGAGAGGCGAGTGCGATGCGGGTGCGCATGTGTGTGCGTGTTATTGGCAGCAGCGGGAGTACTTATTTGTTATTTCGCTGCCAGGCGCAACTGTACGATTTTCGTGCTCGTCGGCCTTCCCGCGCGCGGCAAGAGCTACATCTCGAAGAAGATCCTCAATTATCTCTCGTGGAAAGGGTACAAGACGCGCCTCTATAACGTTGGAAACAAGCGCAGGTGCGAAGCCCTCAACTGCGTTGCATTCGCGTGATACTGCGTAGTGAACGCTTGTGGCTTCATGCATGGCCCGCAGGCAAGTGTGCGACGGCGTACAAAGCGCCGATTTCTTCAACAAGGAGAACAAGGACGCAGCGGCGGCCAGAGAAAACCTGGCGCTTGGAGTGTTCGAAGAGCTGCTGGACTGGCTAGGTATTCTTGTATGTCGTTCCGTCGTTCGAGGGATCACGTATTACCTCTCCGTCTGCGTGGACTTGTGTGTGGGCGTATGTGTGTGTGTGGTGTGTGTGTGTGCGTGCGTATGTGTGCGTGCGTGCGTGCGTGCGTGCGTGTGTGCGTGCGTGTGTGTTGTGCGATTTAGCACAGCGGCAGCGGACTAAGCCCTCGTCCATGTTCTTGCGCGCAGCACACGGCGGTGATGTCGCGTTGTTCGATGCGACAAACACCACGAGAGACAGGAGAGCTGCGCTCGTCCAAAAAGTGCAAAAGTCGGGTGAGTGTCGCAGGCGGTCGTACAATCAAAAAGTTTGTGGAGGTTCTCCATGGTGACTTTCGCCAATTCGTTTGTGGGCGCTACTTTTTCTAGGAGTATAACGCGCGTATTAGATTGCCCTTGAGGTCCCTTTTGTCGCGTTTTTCAATCATGGCCGCAAGCGTTCCCTTAAACTGCACGAGGAAGTTGATGGACCCCGTGCCCATGCCTCAAGCTTGCCAGAAACCTCACGCCGCACGGGCGCAAACATGCAGGGCTGCACGCGCACCTCATCTTTCTCGAGTCGATATGCGACGACAAGGCGGTGCTCCAGTCGAACTTTTTGCAAAAGATCAGCAACTCTCCCGATTACTCCACGATGCCACGCGAGCAGGCCATCGCTGACCTCCAGCAGCGCATCGCGTGAGTGTGTTGAGATTGTGACATTCGGTATGAGAGATACATCGTGGCTGTGTGCGTTTTCACCACGTGTATGTAGGTCACTAGTGCACTCAGGTACTGGCATACGTCGCCTTTGCCCAATCTAGCGACTCCGTTGGGCAGTCGCACTGCTGCGCGCTTGCTGTTGTTGTTGCTGACGACCGCCGTGCCCGTTGTGTTTCTCGCAGCAACTACGAGAAGGTGTACGAGACTGTTGCGGACGACGAGGGTGTCTCGTACGTCAAGCTGATCAACCTGCAATCCAAGGTGAGGGTTGCTTCGTTGCTCTACCCTTTCGCTCTTCTTCGCCTGTTCCCGCTGTCGCATCACGTGCCATCTTGTCTGCGCTTGCGATTTTCGCGTTGCTTTACGTTCGAAATCTCGATTCGCGTGTGCGTGCCATCTGCTCCCGCGTGCAATTGCTTTCGCAAAGCAATACTGCCACTCCGGTGCGCGCCTTAGATCGGCCGCTGCCTGCACGTGTTGACATCTCATTCTCTCTTCCTCGACCAAGGTCATCTGCAACAACATCCGGGGGCAGCTGGCGCACGTGGTTGTCGGCTATCTCATGAGCATACACGTCCTTCCCCGCCCCGTGTGGCTCGTACGCGCGGGCTCCGATTCCCTCGCAATGCGCAAGCGCACTGGGTCGGCCGGGGGAGGTGCGGTGAGGGAGCGCACGCCGTCGGACGAAGGGGCTGAGCCGCTCCTGCCGGAAGAGTACGTGACGGTCGTTGGCAAGCGGCACTCGGCCGAGGTGCACGAGGCGGGGAAGCTCGCCGGCTGTCTTGCGGATTTTCTGGAGCACCGTGCGACGTGGGTTTGCGCGTTCCCACTGGTCCTCTATCTCGCTCAAACCGTTCCTTCGTATGGAAGTGTGGCTCTTTTGGGCGTCCCGTGCTTATCTTGCCGCCGTTCGTGTCCGCAGCGAGCTCATCCCAGGAGGCGTCTCAGAGACGCTCGTCTTCTCGTCGCTTCTCCCGCGTGCCATGGACGCGATCGCAGACCTCCCTGTGCAACCGATGCAAGTGGAGTACTGGTCGGCCCTGAACCCCCTCAACGCGGGCAACTGTCAGGTGCGTGTGTGCGCGCGCGCGCGAGAGCGTCTGCGTGCGAGGAAGAGGGTGCGGTGTGGGATGTGTGCGCAATCGCGTCGGTTTGCTCGTGACTACGAAGTGCTGCAACGTGGGCCTTTCGTGTCACTTTGTTGCGTACGTCTGGACTCACGAGTCGTGCCCCCTTCCCACGCAGGGCCTCTCGATGGACGAAATTCGCACGCAGCGTCCAGAGGTGTTTGAGGCATGGTCGCGCGATGCGTTCAACTACCGCATGCCCGGCGGGGGCGAGTCGTACCGCGACCTTGTTCTGCGCCTGGACCCGCTTGTTAAGGAGATGGAACGCATCGACACGGGCCTTCTTGTCGTGAGCCACCTCTCCACCCTGCAGGCACGTTGACTTGCGCGCCGTCGCTTGCCGTTGTGGTTCTGTTGTGTGCGCGAATTGGCGACCTGTCACTCATGAAAATGTTGAGGAGCGCGCTACTCGCTCAGGGAGGAGCAACCCCGTGCTGAGTATCCCTGTCTCGGGTGCTTGACAGGTGCTGTACGGCTACTTTCTCGGCTGCCCCGCCGACCAGTGCCCTACGCTCGACATTCCGCCGCACACTGTCATCGAAATGCTTCCCAATCAGGTGTGGAGAGGGAGAGAGAAGGGGGAGGGGGGTCATGCGGCGCGAACGCATATGCATGCAGTTTACCTGGAGATTACGTGACCCGCATCGCGGGCGCTCGCACTGCTTTTTTGCTGTAGCGTTCGCGCTTTCTTAATCGTTGCTCCTGTGAGCAGTACGGTTGGAAGGAGACTCGCTTTCCTCTCAAGACGGACGAGCCTCAGCAGTCCGCTGGCGGGTGTGCGCCGCCGCGGCCGCCTCGAAAGTCGAGCCTTTGCGCCCCAATGCTAGCGCCCCTTCTCGCGCAGCTGGCGGTCGCGCAGCCGGCTCCAGGAACGTCGGCCTCTGCCGTACCGCAGTCGAACGGTGCGCAGCGATCGCCCTCTCTCCCCTTGGAGTGCGTGCAGGAGCGCCCGGAAGACTAGGTCTCTCGGCGTGGTTGCGCTTCGTTTCGTCAATAACATTTTGCGACACATACGCCGTGCGCTCTCTTCCTACGCATGCCTTCATCGGGTTTTCTTCCATTCATTCGCTCGAGACCGGATGTGGCGGACGCGCACGCATTCTGTGCGACGGCAACCGGCACGTTTACAGGCTCACTTGGTCGTGAAGGTGACCGACTTGGAGGGCCCCTTGACATGACCGCCGAACATGCTCGGCGTCACCTTGACCGTGATGGACGTCTTGCTCGGCAGCCCGGTGACGTCAGCGGCAAAGCTGTCCTTCTCAGCGGGTAACGGGTCCATGATGGCGACCTTGTTGGCTTTGACCTCGACGGTGACGAAGTCATGATACCTGTTGTACTGGTCCTCGTACTGCGGCCAGCGAAAGCGAGCAACGAGTCAGTGTTATCAGTCAAGCTGTTGATTGAGAAGCCAATAGACACTACCTCGGGGCTAAGAGCCCGGTTCGCTCACATCCGCGAAAGAAATAGCTGTGGCGGTGCAAACAAGCAAGCAAAGGGCCTTCAAACATGGTCGTCGTTATCTTGACGGTGATGGCGTCTGCCGATCGGCCGAGTTGGCCGACGCCGGGTCCGCTGGCGCTGATTGGTCCGTGCCCGAACGGAAATTGCAAAACGAGCGCCGCGGCGTGTGGTCCAATCCGAATAAGACAATCGCTTTCCTGGTCTTCATTGGCGCTGAGGACTACGCACAAACGAGAGACAAACAGCGGCGGTGCCGCAACAACGGCACTGAACTGCCGTGCCGGCGAGTACGCTCGGCAAATCATGCCGGCTCACTTGGTCGTGAAGGTGACCGACTTGGAGGGCCCCTTGACATGACCGCCGAACATGCTCGGTGTCACCTTGACCGTGATGGACGTCTTGCCCGGCAGCCCGGTGACGTCGACTTCAAAGCTGCCCTTCTCCGCCTGGAACGGGTCCATGATGGCGACCTTGTTGGCAAGGACCTCGACGGTGAAGAAGTTATGATACCAGTTGTACTGGTCCTCGTACTGTGGCAATGAAGAAAGAAAAGAGAGTGAGCAGCCATACCTGAACAGCATACCCTGGCGATCCGACCGAACCCGCCGGCGTCGGAAAAGGTGATGCGAAACAGATATTAACTCCGAGCCGCGGCATCAGTGGCAACGTTCACCCACCGAGAAGCCCGGCGGCGCCGTCCACGCAATGTGCGCGCTGTTCTTCGTGATGCTCGAGGCCTTGAGCGACGGAATGGCGCCGAGGGCAGGGCAACCAGGGTGAGTCATATGGACGTCGTCGAGCGCCGCCTTGATCGTCGCGCAGTCCTCGGCCGTGATCGTCACGCTCGTCGCTCCCCACTTGTCGTCCTTGCTGCTCTTCACCGTCAGCTTGTTCAGCTTCGTCTTCGAGTCAACAAAGTCCTGGCACGACTGCTGCAGGCTGTGCGCAAGGAGGCCGTACGTCGTGAACTCGAGGAGGTACTTCGTCTGCGCACGCCAGATGACGTGGACGGCCTTCTGGAACCCAATGCCCGGCCGACCCGCCACGCCGTCGACCATGAGGGCGTACGCGCGGTTGAAGACGCCCGAGTTGGTGTGCACGCCGTAGCTGCGAAGAGGTGCGGTGCGAGTGAGCATAACAAAAACTTCTCGTTGGGGGGCCAATGACGTGCAAACAATGATACAATTACGATTGTTTCTCGGCGACAGCCGGCCGGCAACGAACACGGTCAGTTCAACGACACAACATTGCGCCCTAGACAGCGACTCACTTGTCGCGATTTTGGCACGTGTAGTACCGCGAGTGCGTGCTCTCGGCGCAATACGCGCAGTCCGGGTGGAGCATATCGCGGAGGTAGGGAATGCCGAACAGGGCCATGTTGTCCAGATCTTCGCCCAAGTACCAGCGGACGTTCCCCTTGGGGTTCAGCTTTGTCGCGCACGTCGTCTCGGTGCGCGGCGTCAAAATGGCACCGTCGACGCCGTGCCCGTTCATCTGGTCGATAGTCTGCGACGGACGGAGCCGAAAGTGAGTGCCGGCTAACGGCAACAGTATGGTATAGTGCCCGTGTTTGAGTGTGAAGAATCGTAACGTAGCGATCAGAGGCACTGTCCTGCTAGCCGAATAATCAAAGACAAATCAACCGAACTACTGTGGAAGCGGTTGCAGAGAATACGGCGAGACTGCCGTGCGGTTTAACGTAACTTACCTCGCCGTGAATGTCTGCGAGAAGATCGATCGCAGAGGCCGCAGAAGTCCAAAGGAATACATTAGCAAATTCATTGACAGCCGGAGGGGG
>CALSCQ010002478.1:0-41779 GCA_943704525.1 Pigoraptor vietnamica | reverse complement strand
GGGGGGGGGGGGGGGGGGGGGGGGGGGGAGGACGCGTGTGATCCTAACCCTATGTTGGGAGGGAGAGGGAGGGTGCGAGTATGATCCGTCCAGACAGAGGTGGAGTGCTTGCTTTGTGATCCGTCCACGCACCGGTGGACTCGCTCATCCCGTAGAGCTCGTAGATGGGGATGTTGAGGCTGAGAAAGTACATCAGCGTCGACATCTGGATGGGCGCTGCGCCGGAGAACGCCATGCGGCAGCGGTCGAGGCCGAGGCCCTCCTTCACTTTCGAAAACACGAGCTTGTTGGCGAGCCACCTGTTCCGCATACGAAACCATGCGTGAGCATCACAAGGACAAGCGCACCATGTTGAAAGCGGCACTGCGGAGGAAATTCAGCGTCCCATGCTGTGTGTGTGTGTGTGCGTGACTGTCCAGACACAAACGGAAGCATTCACCCACCATCCGTGGGGCTTGCTCTTGCCCTCCTGGACGGCCATGTTGCCCTTGAGGCCCTTCTTCTTCGCCCAGGAAGCTGCGCGGGCCGCAATGTGCTCGAGATTGCGCACAAACGAATGCTCACAACGAAACGGGGGGGAAAAACCAGTGCGCCTACATACGGCATGCAACTCCAACAGTTCCAAATTGAGATGTCGCTGAGATCGATCATCGACTCCAACAGTGCCAAAAAAAGTGAGGGGGACAAGAGTAGCGAGCCGTGCACGCACCGATCGTCTTCTTGAAACCAGAGTGCGACGAGGCCATCATCTGCATCTTCTCCGCAATCTTCTCCCACACGCGCGGAACGCCGAGGAACAGCGTGGACATCGACGCAAGACAAGCGCGGTCAAGGACGACACTCTCAAGCGGGCCCCAGTAACTGCACCAAGACAGACAAAAATCAAACAGGATGCACGCAGGGCGGATATGTTGGCCGCACGTCCCGCAGCGTCTGTCCCAGGCTCCCCTTGAGGGCGTCGGGCTTCGCAAAGTACACGCGCGTGCCAAAATTCATCGGCGCGTGGATGTCCACCATTTGCGCTGCAATGTGGCTGAGGGGGAGGAAGCTGCGACGGGGGAGGGAGAGCTCCGGGTCAGTCCAAGTCACGGGCGTCCATCTTCTCTCACATGGGCTGACGGTGGGACGCGGGATGCCCCTCCGTCAATTTCAAACAGCTCCCAATAGGCACACGCTCTGCACTCTGCACCGCACGACAATCGCGCGCATCAACCAGCAACGTAAGCCTTGTCGGCGTGTCAGTGTGTTAGAGGACGCCGCAGCCAGTGACACAGACCTGATGATGTGGTCCTCGTTGTTGACGCCGAACTTGCCGGCGACGATGCTGGCGGTCCACGTCATGGCGTCGTGGGACAGCATGACGGCCTTCGGGTTGCCCGTCGTGCCGGACGTGTAGATGATCGTCGCGCAGTGGCCGGGCAATATGCTCTTCCACTTGGACTGCACGTCGGCGTCGGGAATGCTCTCGCCTGCGGTGACCGCGTCCGGACACAAGCGGTGAGTTACATGCAAGCCTATAAAACAAGCCTCTTAAGCGACGCGAAGCCCCACGCGCACAGGACACACCCCAACACACGCAGCGAGCGACATAATTCGACTATTGCGCGTCGCACATGCAACTGTCGATGACAATGTGCACGCGCATGCTTACCGAGCTTGAGGAAGGACTCCCACGAGTGCACGTAGTCCGGGGCCTTGTCGGGGAGCCTCTCGGAATACTGCACCACCGCCTTGAGCTCAGGCAGCTTGTCCTTGATCTCGAGGATCTTGGCCAGCTGCGCCGCGTTCTCCACAACGCAAATCTGCGCGCAAAAACACACTCCCCTCGATCAGTGCTCAAGGCATGGCACTCGAGTGACCTCAGTTCAATAGGTAATCATTGGTTGAATACCCATCCTCGCACTATCAAATGGGAATCGAGAGAAGAAATTTCGCTTCCAACAGCCGTGTTGATCCCGGCGCACCCACCTGCGCCTTCGAGTGCTCAAGAACAAAGTGGCACGCGTCCGCAGCGTTCGTCGTGTAAATGCCAAACGGCACGCCCTCGGCGTAGATAGCGGCCATGTTGGCAATAAGCCACTCTGCGACAGACGAACGACAGTGCGACCGTCAGAACAAGTCCGGGAGGAAATGCAGAAGGAAGCGCCTCCTAACAGCCCCGGCCCTCGCAAGCAAAGGGCAGATCATGCAATCACAGAGACAAACGTCGGAGACTGCACGCACCCGGCGAGTTGAACCCGAGGATGCCGACACACCGGCGGGGACCCAGGCCCAGCTTGACAAAGGCCTTGGCGCACTTCAGCGCGTCCGACTGGTACTGCTTCCATGTCCAATTAATCCACTTGCCGCCCCTCTCCACGTGGAGCGCAGGCTGCATCGCAGTACACAGAGTGGGCGTGAGCAACTGCCGCAACGACGGCCCCTCTCATGCACGGGGCCACAATTCCCGTGGGAGACACACAGACGCGCGGCCGAGTCACCTGGTCGCCGTATTTCGCGCACGTGCTGTTGAAGACGTCGATGACGGTGACGGGCGCGCGCGCGGCGTTTCCCGACTTGCCCAATCGCGGCTCGAGGGCCTTCGTAAGGTCCGTCTCCCAAAACTTCCCCTTCCCCTCCATGGCTACCAATTAAACCCGTGCACGCATGCACATACCACTGGCCGTCACGTGCGTTGCTCCTGCTGTGCGTGGCGACGTGTGTGTTGCGTACGTTTTGCACAGGAATTGTAAACGGCTTCTTTTTTTCGCGTTTGAATGCGCTGTTGTTGGGTAGGTTTTCTCGGAAGGGCTATTTTTAGTTTGGAACAAATTTCTGCCGAGTTCTCGGCTCTTGCAACTGCATGAAATGACGCACGTGTGACGAAGATAGAGACCGTTACCTCTCAATCAAAAAATCGGTTAGCCGACGACACACACGGAGGTTAACGTGAGACAACACACTTAAGCGCCACTGCGTAGCCATGTCGCGAAGTTTTACGGTGCGTCCTGCTCGCCAGCGTGTGCAGCGACCGCGGGACAACACGGCCGTTCGCGACGACGGCACTGACGCAATGCGCGAGGATGCGAGTGTCGCGCCACAACCGTCGTCGAATCGGCAACCGGCGGGGCCCGTTACCCATGCCGGCTTCACGATGATTGCGCCGAACCCCCAAAAAAGATCCCAGATGCTACAGAAGGCAACCGCGGAAAGTCGGGCGCACGAGCAGTATAGGGCTGCGAAGCGGTCGTCCGGTCCGTCGTACGTTGGCGGATCTAGCACTCTGGGCGGCGCGCAAGGGACTGAGCAGGCCAGGGCGCGACAAGCGGAGGATATCCGCAGCGCACCCATTCGGCGGCGCATGGAGGAGGATGAACGACGCGCCGAGGAAAAGCGGGCCGAGCAGGCAGCTATCGACACGAAGAAGGCGGAGCAGCGGAGAAAGGCCGAAGCAAACGCCGAGCGAGAGCGCCTTGAGCGCGAGCGGCTCAGACCGGACCCAGAAGAAGTGCGACGGTTGCGACTGCAACGTTTCGAGGGGCCGCAACAATGAACGGGGCATGTGCTTGTTCTCTTGGCGCGTGGAGGAGCTATAGGCCGGGGCGCGCAAGCACTCCGATGCTGCACCAGTCTTCACGAAGGGAGGCACGCAGAAATTTACTTGGAAGCAACTGCGAGCACGCGCAGCCGCGCCAAAGCGTCGTTTTTCCCCGCAGCACTCTGCAATCTCACGCACTGCGCGCCCGTCTGAGGGGTTTCGCACAGCGCGGTCACAATGGGAGGGTACGGCGGCCGCGAAGCCACTGCACCCCTCCCGCAGACGCCGCCTGAGAATCGCACGCCCGACACGGGAGAGCGCGCAAGCATCGCCGCCGTTCAACCCGCGGCCTTTCGCCGTGACGACATCCGACAATTTCTCCCCTGCGTTTGACGCAGGGGTGGTGCGGCGCTAGCATGCAGTTCAGATGCGAGAGCAAGCCAAGCGCCTCAGTCGAGAGTCAGTCTATTCGGCGACCTTCTCGCGCAGAAACTCCTTGATGGAGCTCTGGGACCACGTCTCAATCCTGCGACAAAGAGGGGTCACGTGAGCAAGTATGACACGGCCTCGTCAGTAGTACAGTTCAAGATTCGACCTGAAACAGAGCCGCCTGCGTCGACACCCGCAGCGCCCTTAGAGCACTCCCTTCCGCTGACCCACCGAACGGACTCGGCGACGTTGCCCATGGCGTCGAGAAGGTGCAGGGTCGGCATGGCGCCACCCTTGTACTGGGGGCAGTAGGGGATTTTGCCGTCATCAACACTTGCGTAAAGGGACAATAAGCAAAGGGAGGGCTCAAAACGGTGGGAAACAAGGTCGGCGTGCGCGCAACATACCGCGATCTCAAGGTTACGGAACTGGGTCGCTTCCGGCCCTCGCACGAAATCTGCAGCAGCAAACGACCGTTTGGCAAAAAACAAACGCACACGCGCGACACACGCTTGCAGCATCCATTATGAATGGCAGACACACCAGCGCGCGCTCCTTCAACCGCCACAAAGGCGCACCCACCGGCGAGGTCGCGGAAGGACCCCAATTTTCAGGAGCACACTTCGAGGCGCGCCTTTGCAAACTTGTTCTTGGGCCCATCCTCCTCGCGGTCCTCAAAGCAGCACGCGCGGCAGTCGGCCTCCGCGCTCTCCGGCAGCCCGAGGCCTTTCATCTTGTCGCAGCTCGAGCAGAGAAGGTGCTCGTCGAACCCGAGAGCGTGGCAGCTGCGTGCGTCGAGGTGCTGCGTCGTCACGTGCGCGTCAACGGCGACCGGCGCCACCGCCGCCGCCACCAGCGCGACCGCCCACACGGCCAGGAAGCCCTGCGAGCGACCCATTCTCTCACACGCCGTCGGCACAAGGGTGACGCGGCGGATGGGAAAAGGAGTAAAGTGCAGGGTGGCGAACTTGTTTTTCAAACAGTCATTGCCGTGTGGGCAACCCACAATTTCCGACCGTCAGATAAATTTTACGCCGCTGTTACCCCAATGGGCCGAAAGTGTGAATGAAACAGCTGTTGGTCGTCAGACGCTGACCTTGTCCTCGCCTCCTGCACAAGCCATGGCGGCACTTTTGCGCTCGCAAGCGCGCCTTCTGCCTCGTGCATGGTGCGCCGCGCGAGTGTCTCCTCATGTCTCAGTCCGTGGACTGGGGACGTCGCCCCTATCCGAGCTGTGCGGGGAGGGCGTGCACCGTCAGCCACTGTCCAACGAGTGAGTCGCAAGCACACGACTTGCTCGAACTGTGCGTGTGTCTTTTACGCGCCTGGGAGAGTGCATGTTTGCGTGCAGTTAGTGTGTCGGATGTGAGTCTATTGGAGAGGTTCACGCGGCCGTTCGCAGGGAGACGGCGATCCGCCTGCAACTGCTTGACACGGCACTTGAGCTTGTGCCACACTATGGCTGGAGCAGCGACGCCATCACAGAAGGTGAGGCGTGCTTCTGACGATTCGCTCTCGCAGTGCGCATCGTAGTGAAGTGCTGACACTCGCCTTGCCACGACAGCGGCCGTGCGAATGGGCCTTGGGCGCGTGTCGCACGGCATCCTCTTCCGCGGTCCCATCGACTTGGTCGATCACTTTGTAGTATCGTCCAACGTGCGGCTTGTGACGCACATGCGCGAAGTCGGCTTTGGGAGGTGTGCTTGCTGTTGGGACTTGATGTTGCCGTGACGTGCTGCTGTTCGGCTTTAGCGTATCACCGCGTGGACCTATCCGGGACTGGGCTAACCAGCGTTCACGCAGTGCGCGCGCGTGGAGCGTCGCTGCGGTCATATTCTTTGCTATAACGCACTTAAACATACGCTGCAAGTCGGTGAAGAGTGACGTTGACCTCCTGTGTTTCTCCACTCGCAGCGATGACACGCACGAGCGCCTGCACGAGGCGCTGCGGCTGCGGCTGTCGATGCAGCTTCCCTATGTGCGCCAGTGGCCGCAGGCAATGGCATTGATGGCACACCCCGCCCACTTTGCGCACTCGGCGCAGCACCTCATGCGCCTCGTGGACGACGTGTGGTTCCACGCCGGCGACCGGGCGACCGACGTAAGTGCTGGCGTCGATTCGTTTGTTTGTGGCATTCATGGGCTAAGTGGTTGTGCACGTCCGCGCTGTTCCGCAGTTCTCGTGGTACACGAAGCGCGCTGCGTTGGCGGCCATTTATAATGCGACGGGTAAGAAGCCATGCGAAGTGCCCTTCTGCCAAACCGTTTCATGCGCACTCTGCTTATTCGTTTTCTCCCTTTCTCAGAGCTTGTGATGGTGCAAGACACTTCTCCGGAATACCAAGACACGTGGCGATTCCTGCGCTCTCGGTTGGACGACGCGCGCGCCGTCGCAGTTGTGAAGGAAGAGGTGCGTCCACTACTCGCGCGCAGAGTTTGTCGTGTAGGTGAAAGCTAACCCTCACGCGCGTTGCAATGCAGTTGTTCCGTGGTGCGACCATGGCAGTGTATGGTGCGTCGGCGCTGTTGACGACGGTGAGTTTCTGCTGCTTAAGCTGTTTATGTCCGTGCTTTTAGTTTGGCCTTCCGCCACTTCGGTCGACAATCCCCGTTCCTATCGTCCACAGTGACCTAATGTGCTATTTTATGCAGTTGCGCAATGTGAGTGGCTTCAACGACAAGCAACGATGAGACGACGCCAACGCAAATAAACGAAAACACTACTAAAGCCAAAATGCTTTGATGGAACTGAAACCGACGGGACGCCCTTGCGACACGTCGACAGCCTTACAGCGCGTCATCATCGTTCAGCTGCTTGGGCTGCTCAATGGGCAAACGAGATTTGGGGTCAGCCACGGCACCCACTGCAACGGGCACAAGGGAAATGTGTAGTACAAAGCAGCAGCGCACCTGGGGAAGGTCCTTCCGCGGAGGGCGCTTGGGTACCGCAGCGGGTTGCGGCGACTGATTCCCGCTCTCCTCGGGCGCGGGGACGGGTACGTCATCCTTCTTCGGCAGAGGCACCGGCAGCTGCGCGAGAGGCGTGTGAGTTGTCGCACCAGGCCACTTGACACGCAAACTACAAATTGACGATGCCACGCCACAACTAACCTTACGCGCAGGCCGCGTGGGCTTGTTCTCGCCGTCCTCCTTCTTATCGTCGCTGGCCTCTGCGGGTGCGGCGGCGCTCGCGGCCGCCTCCTCCTCCGCCTTCTTCCGCTTCGCCGCCAGCATTTCGGCGACCGCCTTCTGCGCCTCGAGCTGCGGCGCGTTCATCTCGCCGGCGGGGCCACCCGGCAGCGGTCGCGAGGGGCGCGACGGCGGCTTCTTCTCCTCCGCAGCGGCACCACCCGCGCCCTCGTCCGCGCCGGGCGTCGACACGGCGTCCTCCGACGCACGGGGCTTGGGCTTCGGCAGCACGACCGGTATCTTCTTGGGCGTCGTGGGGGACGCGGCCTCCTCCGCTGCGGCGGCGGCGTTGGCGACCGAGGGGTCAATCTCCGCGTTCGACTGCTGCTTCTGGAGCTTCTTCGCGGCGGCCATCTCGGCAATCGACTTGCCCATGCCCCCCATCATCCCAAAGCCCATAATCGGCTTCGGCTTGATCAGCTTCGGCGCCTCTTCCGCAGGGGGCGCGTCGGCGGCGGGTTCCTCGCCCTCGGGCTTGGCCGGCGCGGCTTCCTCCTTCTCTTCCTCCTTCTTCGGCTCTTCCTTCTTCTCCTCAACCTTCTTCTCTTCGGGCGCCGGTGCGGCGGCGGCGGCGGCGGCGGCAGGGGCTGGCTGTGCAGCAGCTGGCGCGGGCGCAGGGGCGGCTGCCGGGGCAGGGGCGGGCGCTGGCGCGGCGACGGCGGCCGGGTCCGACTTCTTCTTTGCGGCCTCCTTCTCCCTCTTCTCGCGCTCCTCCTTCTCCTTCTTCTCGCGCTTTTCCCTCTCCTTTCGCTCCTCCTCCTCCTTCTTCTTCCGCTCCTTCTCCTCCTTCTCCTTCTTCTCCCTCTCCTCCTTCTCCTTCTTCTCCCTTTCCTTGCGCTCCTTCTCTTCACGCTCCTTCCGCTCCTTCTCCTCCTTCTTCTCGCGCTCCTTCCGCTCCTTCTCCTCCTTCTCCTTGTCCTTCTTGTCGTCCTCCTTCTTCCCGCCAAACAGCCCGCCCTTCTTCTTGTCCGCATCGTCCGCGGCAGCCGCAGCCGCAGTCGTAGCCGCCGCCGTCGCCGCAGCAGCCGCAGGCGCACTCGCGACAGCCGCGTGCGCAGCCGCTGATGGCGCAGGCGCATCCTCTCCGTCGTCTTCGTCGTCCACCTGCGTCGGACGCGGACGGCGCGTGGGCGGGCGCCGGTTCGTGCCCTTCGGGCGTTCCTTCGTCGCCGCCGAGAGCGTTCCAGTGCCGCTGATCGCGTTCAGATCCACCTCCGCCTCGACACGCTCCTGCTTGAACGCCTTCACCTCGCTGCTGGCACGCTCCTTCGTCTCGCTCGTGCTCGTCGCGCGCTCCTTCGTGGGCTCTGCCGCAAGCGTTTCTTTCGGTGCGGGCTTCGGCTCTTCCTTCGGCGCGGCCTTCGGCTCTTCCTTCGGTGCGGGCTTCGGCTCTTCCTTCGGCGCGGCCTTCGGCTCTTCCTTCGGTGCGGGCTTCGGCTCTTCCTTCGGCGCGGCCTTCGGCTCTTCCTTCGGCGCGGGCTTCGGCTCTTCCTTCGGCGCGGCCTTCGGCTCTTCCTTCGGCGCGGCCTTCGGCTCCTCCTTCGGCGCGGGCTTTGGGGACGCCTTCGTTTCCTCTTTCGGTGCTTCCTTAGGCACCTCCGCCGCGTCCGACGCGCGCGGCTTGTCCTCGGCCTTCTCACCCGCAGCCTCGCTGCCTTCCGCCGGCGCCTCGTCGTCCATCAGGAGCATCGACCGCCGCGCCTCGCGCTTCTTCTTTGCCGCCGGCGACTCCTTCGGCAGCACTTCCGCCTTCACGGCGAGCGTTGCGCCGGCAGTGGCCGCCTCGGCGTTGCTCTCCGCGCGCGGCTTGGGTGTCTCCACGATCGGCTCGAGCACCTCGGCAATCTTGTCGCTGCGAGGAGGGCCGACGGGGGACGGCGTCGAGGCCTCTTCCACCTGCAGGCTCGGACGACGCTCGAGCCCCGGCACGCTCATCTGGCTCTGCGAGAGGCGCCGGGTGACCGACGACTCGCGCACAGCGTTGAGTATCTGGTTGCAAGAGTCAATCTGCCGCTCGATAAAATCCTTCGTCGCCTCAAACGCCACGTTCGAAATGGCGGATCCCGCCGCGAGGCACGTCTCACGCGCCTTATTCGACACGTCCCTGCCGGCGTTCTTGAGAAGCAGTTGCTCAAGGTACGCGCGCGACACCTTCCCGCCGCGGAGGTTCAGCGTGAGATTGTACACCGCCTTGGGATCGATGAGGGCCGTGTCCTGCGACCCGCCAGCGCCGACCTGGCCTGTGCCGCCGGGCAGCCGGGCGAACATGCGCGTGATGGCCTCCTCAAACGCGCCGTCGAGAGAGCGCTCCAGTTTGCCGCACGTCGCCGTCATCTCATCGCCAATAGCCTTCGCCTGCTGCTGCGCAATCTCGTCGACGAGGAACGGAAGGTCGGCAAGCGCCTTGCGCGACTGCTCCGCCATTGCCAGCGACGTCACGGCAAGCTCAATGGCGCCGGCAGCATCGGGCGAGTTCAGCTCCTTCATGCGCGAGATTGTCTGCCGCGCCTGGATGATGAGGCGGTCGATGTTCTCCACCTGCGCATTGTTCTGCGTAACGAGCAGTTGCGTGCTCATACGTTAAAACTGATGCGAGTGGCGAGTAAACGGCGAAATAGTCCGCAAACAGCGCGTCCTCTTCTCCCCTCTCCGCCCACGCGGCCCACCTGGAGCATCTGGGGCCCGACTGCTGTGCTCGTGTCCTCCGTGGTCGTCTTGTACGCCGAGCTGTTGTTGCGCTGGAGGGCGGCCTCAATCTTCATCAGCGCCTTCATCATCGGGCTGCTGTGCGTCTTGAGTACCGCCGCAACGTCCTGGATGGGCGTCGCCATGCGCTTGATGCTCGGGTTGCTGCTCGCGAGCGTGGACGAAGCGCCGTCACCAACTTGCACAAACACAGAAACGATGCTCCCACGCCCCCCAAATACACTGGCCACATGCAGCCGCAGATCACCACAAAGGCACCAGTCCACTCACCGCGACATGGCGTAGGCAATTTCCTGGAACCCGGCGATCGACGTCTGGTTGTCGTCCCAGTGGAGCTCGAGCAGCGTGCGGTTCAGCTGGAGGGCCTTGGCGAGTGCACCGGCACCCTTATCCCCAAAGCCGTTTCCAGTGACGTCAAGGTACGTCAGCGTCTCGTTCGCGCCAATCACGTCGAGGACGGGCACGATGTCCGTCTTGAGCTTGCAGTCGCCGAGAGAAAGCGACTGGAGCGCAATGTCCGGCGAAGCGAGCATGTCGTTGAGAGCTGCACATGTTACGGGGACAGCGTGAGTGGCGTTCAACATCGACGCACGCACACGCCAACACTAGCGCAGCACGCGACGCACCCTTGATGGCCTTTGCGCGCTCCTTCGACTTTGTCTTGAAGTTCTTTGCGATGGACAGGTGCTTGAGCGTCGTGTTCAAAGCAAGACCGCCCACCTGCGCAAATCAGAGGCCGTTAGCAGGCGGTCACCTCGAGGCCCACAAGGAAAGCAATCTCACGCACAATGTAGAACACGGCCTCGTCGGTGAAGTCGTTGTCGCTAATGTCGAGGCGCGAGACGCACTGAATCTTGGGCATCATCGAGCCAATAATACGCGCTCCCTGGAGTATTGCGCATCCAACACGTGAGCACAGATACAGGCAGGCGCAGGACGACACAAGGGAACAAATGCGGGTTCGAGTGCGCACCATCAGGCCAAGGTCGTTCCCCTCGAGGCGCAGGTCGAGTTCGTGGAGCATGGGATTGGCAAAGAGGGCGTTGAACAGCGACTTGATCGCAGAGTCGGGTATCTTGGTGTTCGCCAGGTTCAGCTCCTTGAGGCACCCGGCCGTCTGAAAAAATTGGTCCTGCGTTCCCATTCCGACAGTGGATCAGCGTGGGGCACGCACACACACACGGCGTTTGATACCCCTTCCATAGTCACAGCGGACGGTACCCACGAAGGAGAGCGGGACGGTGAATTCCTTGCCCTTCTTCAGCGTAAACTTGTTGTTGGACAGGTCGAGCCCCGACAGATTCAGGCCGCAGCCGCGCTGGAGTGCCGCGAACACATTCTCAATGATGCCTCCGGTGTTCGAGAGGTTGAGGTGCGTGATCGCGTTCGGCATGGCAAGGAAATCTGTGTGGAAATGCAGGGTGAGCGAAGGAATAACACGAACGCGAAGAAACGTCCACCACAAAGACCAAAGGGCACGTGACAACCGTCACCGCACGCACCCAGTATGGCCGTGAGTCCCTCCTGGAGAATCGGATTGTCGCTGAGGTTCAGCCTGTTGAGCGTCGAGAGCAGGTTGACGTTCTTCCGGAGGGCCAACGACAGCGCAACGGCGCCCTTCGGGCCGCACCCCGTGTGCGACACATTGATCGTCGACAGGTTCCCAGTCGTCGACTGCAGAGCGCCCGACAGTGCCATGATGCCTGCACGCAGCACAAGGGGACGCAAGTAAATAAGGGTCCGTCTACTCAGGCTTCGCGGTGCGCATCCTCTACGTTGCCATAGCCAATTGCCCACCCTTGTCTTCGATGAGATTGCCCGACAGATCGATCGTCTGGAGATTAAGTCCCACGTTGGACGTGAGGCTGTCCGTGAGCGCTTGCACGAACCCCGCGTTAACGTTGACCGACGAAATAATCTGGAAGAACAAGGCATAGACCATTAGGCCGCTGTCGTCTGCTCCACGTAACACCTCCAACAAAGGCGATACCGTCACGTCACACAACACTATCACGTCACGCCAGTCCTGAGGCGTCCGACCCACAATTTCCTCCAGCGTGCGCGACCGCTTTGCGAGGTCGACAATGGCCGTCAGCGCATCGCTGCCGACGCGGGTGTCGCGAACGGAGAGCTTCGTGAACCACGGGTTGAAAGTGAGCGCCTGGATGACCGGAATCGCTTCCCTGTGCACACGAACGGTAAGCAACGAAGTGCGCTGCACGCACACATGCATGCATATTGCGTCTTCTCCGCAGCACCCACTTTCCCTCGAGGCTTCCGACATCATTGAGCGAAAACTCCTTCGTGTTGTTCTGTGCGTAAATGTTGTCGATGTCCCACACAATCTCGTGGTTGACGGGCACGCCGATAAGGTCGCAGTAGCCCACATAGCTCCGCGAGTAGCTGCCGCACGGCGCCGGCGATATACCAATGACCACGTCGTGCATCATCACGATATCACCCCTAGAGAAGGGAGAGGAGCAGACGCCACGCGCATGAGACCAGCCGTCCATAAACACACACAGTCTGATAAGTTTGTTTGATGCATATGCTGTGACAGACACGCCAATACGCACCGCGTCGCCAATGAGTGAGTGAAGGGAGTGCCACGTACCTCGACGCAGGCTGGAAGTCGTACTTGAGCACGAGGTCGACGGCAAGGGGGAAACTGATCTTCATGGCCGCGCGAGTGCATGCAATCGCATTCACCACAGTCTCCGGCGTCGTCTTGAAGAAGACGGTGCGGTCACCGCGGCATTTGTAGCACACCTGACATGGCACAGCGCACGGCGGTATCAGCCGACGTGCCTCTACCCCGAATGCGCGTCACACGATTGCAGCAAAAATGGCCTTCAGCGGAGCCACAGCCACACAGGCACGCGAGGGACGCAGCAAGGCCGGCGCTGGCCCTCACCTCATCTTCGGCGAGGCTCTGCACAAGGTAGATGTCCAGGAGGTGCACCGAGAGCTCAAGCTGCGCATTCACGCGTGAGATACCCCGACACTGTAATTGCTACGACGCAATAGCAGTTACGAAGCGACCCATAAACTCACCTTGCACGGCTTGCCGATGGAGAAGACGAGAATGCGCGTGGCCGTTATCACCTGCGATGCGCGAGTGGATGAGCGCCTCCATTGCCGTGTTTGCACATCCACTCTTTTGGACGCACAGGCGCACGCACCACAGCCTTGTCCTCGCCGCGGCCCTTCACAAAGAGCTTCACAACCGCGTCGAAGAAAATGTCGGGTCCAGCGGTCTTCTTGATCGTGTCTGTTGCAGTGGATCCACACACACAAGATCGAGTAAAGGAGACTAACAGCGACCGTGACCCTCACACATCTTGCATGAATACCACGCACATACGAAGACAGGAATATTGGATGTGCGGATACCGACCATCTCGGGGCCGAGAGAGCTGACTGACGGCGCACTCTGCACACGCAAGGCACAGACGCACAGACAGGGGTGAGCACCCACGCAGCACACAATTCACGCGCAGAGCTTCAGGTGACTAGTACAGAAGCCACCAGCCAAAGTCCACGAAATCCCACCATGGTTGCGAACTGCGGATGCGTCCGCTCGCAGTCGCTGGCACACGCGCTGTGGTGTCAGTGGCAGAGGCAACCCAGCTGACTCGCGAGACGCGCCACTGCTCGGTCGTCTGCTCAGGAACGGAACCCCGTCGAAGCACAAACGCCGACAGATGTAAACAACGGAGACCGCAACGCAACCGACAAGGGTGTTGCTTTGCTTACATGCGCTTGCGCAAAGCACTCAACGCACGCACACACAGAGCGTCTGCGGCGCCAATACACTCGAGTCGCTTTTCCAAGAAAGGTACCCCGCAAGGTCCGAACTCGACTCGAGGAATTGATCTGCCAGTTTTTGGGATTTTTCCATATTTTCGAAAGCCATTTTTCAAATTAACTTCCCGGACAATTCTTTGTTTACTCAGAATTGATCCGGAGTTTACCCCGGATGATCCTAAAATTCCCAGATGGGTTGACATGGCAACACACCACACAATCCGTCGCTCTGGTTTCGAACGGCGGGATCGTGTGTGCACAGTGGGCGGTGCTGTGTGTGTGTGCGTGTGTGTGCGCGCGTGTTGCATGTGCGTGCGTCATGGGGTCTCTGGTCGTCCTCCATAAGAGTATCCACTCGGCTCACACACTCTTTACTGTACCGCTCACATTTTTGTCTGTGCGCCTCTTTTTGTCTGCCACTTGGCACGGCACTCTTGTTGCCCCGTGATCGAATCCCCCGGGTGCAGCGCACATTCACGATTTTCGACGAACGAAGAAAGAGTAGAGAAGAGAGACACTTCGTCGGTCTCTGTATCCGGCGCCCCACCCCGTGCCGCACACGATGGCGGAGGGTGCCGAGCCCGCCCGCGAGGGCGAGTGGGAGGACGCGCGCGTGTCCTTCCTCGAGCGTTACTATCTCAAATCGACAAAGCTTAAGGATGACAAGTGGAAGAAGATGCTCTCCGTCGAGGAGAACAAGTGGGTTTCGTGCTGTTTGCGCTCTTACGCCTGTGGTCGCGATGTCTCCCTATGTTAATCGTCACCGCGCGCTGCAGGCAAATGATTTTGAATTTTCTCGAGAAGTCGGACCATGGCTTCATCCTCTTTTCGCAAAACGCGCGCGACGACATTGTCCCGTCGTTCGACCCGCCGTCGTCGCTGAAGAAGAAGTCGGTCTACTTTGTCAAGCGGCGCCTCGACCAGCAGGAGCCGCTCAAGCCCGCGACCATCAAGAAGGACCTCATCTACGGCGACCTCTCGTACACGCCACTCGAGCACCTCTCGGCCGTCGTCGACGACGTCTATCTCCCCATGCTCATGAACCAGCGCAACCACACGAAGTGGCCCGCGGTGGTCGCGCAGGACGTGCTCCGCCACATCCACCGCCTCAAGAGCTCGGTCTACGTTGTCGCGGGACAGGTCAAGGTGCGTGTGCGCACGCACTCCGTGCCTGTCTGTGCAGTAGCGCTGTTGCCATTTCTGGTTCTGACTTGGAGCCGTTGTCCATTTCAGGGCAAGACGCTCCTTCCCCTTCCCGTGGGCACCGAGTCGGACACGAACATCGACAAGAACCTTGTGCACGCGATCGAGTCGGCCATCATCGACTGGACGCACCAGATTCGCGACGTGCTGAAGAGCAACTCTGCGGCGCCGCTGCTCGAGGGCCTCAACCCTGGCCCGCTCGTCGAGCTTGACTTCTGGGCGGCGAAGGCGGGCAACCTGCAGTGCATCTACGACCAGCTCCGCAACGACAAGATCATGAAGATGGCGATGGTGCTGGAGAAGAGCAAGAGCAGCTACTACCCCGCGTTCAAGCGCATCTTTGAGGAGGTCGTCGCGGCGCTGATGGAGGCCAAGGACATCAACATCCACCTCAAGCCCCTGCGGCCGATTCTCGAGCGCATGAACGAGACGGAGGACTTTAAGGAGATGGCCGCGCTGTTCGGGCCCCTCATGCACACGCTCAGCCTCATCTGGCAGCACTCGAAGTACTACAACACGCCGACGCGCCTCATCGTCCTCCTCCAGGAGGTCTGCAACGAGATTATCGAGCACGCGCGGTCGTACCTCGAGCCCGAGAACATCTTCAAGCTCGAGCCCGACGACGCCAAGGACCGCGTCGAGACGACGCTCGAGATCTTCGACGAGTTTTACGCCGTGTACCACGACTACAAGGCGCGCATCAACGAGAAGTCGAAGGAGGCCGCCGCGGCCGCCGCGAGCGCTTCGAATGGCGCCCCCGCCGAGGGGACGGTGCGCCCGTGGGTGTTTGAGGACAAGATGGTGTTTGTGCGCCTCGAGAAGTTCCAGGCGCGCATCCGCAAGGTGCTCGACTTCTTCGCGACGGGCCTCGAGTTCATCAAGCTCGAGAAGGTCGAGATTGGCGGCGTGAAGGGCAAGCAGCTCAGCAACCAGCTGCAGCAGATCTTCAAGGAGTTTGAGGGCAACTGGCAGGCGTTCGGCACGCGCACGTACGACCCGCTCGACCCGAACATCCCCGACTTTGAGGACGACTTCGACGTCTTCTCGCTCAAGATCCGCGACCTCGATCGCCGCCTCGCGAGCGTCATCTCGCAGGGCTTTGACGACTGCTCGGTCGTCGAGTCGGTCTTCAAGCTGTTTGACAGTTTTGCGGGCCTCCTCGACCGCCAGGTCATCCGCGCGGACATTGAGCAGAAGTACACGCGCCTGCTCTCGATGTTCAGCGGGGAGCTGGACGACGTCAAGGCCATCTTCAACGCGCAGAAGGCGTCGCCGCCCGTGCACAAGAACCAGCCGACGGTCGCCGGGTCGCTGTCGTGGTCGCACGAGCTGCGCGCGCGCATCGAGGGGCCCATGCGCCGCCTCAAGGAGCTCAAGTCGGACGTGCTCGTGTCGGCGGAGGCGGAGGCGGTCTTTGAGAAGTTCAACGAGATGACGGCGTGCCTGAACCAGTTTGACGACATGCTCTACAACGCGTGGTCCGAGACGGTCGGCGTCGAGAGCCAGAAGAACCTCGAGCGCCCGCTGCTCTCGCGCGAGGGCTCGAACGGCCTCCTCACGGTCAACTTCGACTCGCAGCTCGTCGCGCTCCTCCGCGAGGTCAAGTACCTCGAGTCGCTCGGCAAGGAGAACATTCCGCAGTCGGCCGCGGCGATCTTTGCCAAGTCGGAGACGTTCCGGCAGTACGTCGGCAACCTCGACCTGATGGTGAAGCAGTACAACCGCATCCGCGAGACGGTCATCGACGTGGAGGCGCCTCTTATCGAGCGCCGCCTCAAGGCGATCGACGAGCAGCTGAAGCGCGGCCTCTCGGAGCTCAACTGGAACTCGGAGGGCATCCAGGAGTACATTGCGACGACGAAGGGCGCCGTGGAAGAGCTCGCGCAGCGCCTGCAGAAGGCGAAGAGCAACGTCGAGGAGATCGACGTCATCATGGCCAACTGGTACAAGGCGCCGCTCATCGAACGCGCGGGCAAGAAGGGCCTCCTCAACATTGCCGAGAAGGAGGCGAAGCTCGCCGTACGCTACGACGAGATCCGCGCCGGCGGCCAGCGCATCCACGCGCTGCTGCGCGAGTCGTGCGGCTCGCTCGAGGCGACGGAGGGGTCGCAGGAGTGGCGCGCGTACGCCGACTACGTCGACGATCTCGTGGTCGAGGGCTTTTTCAAGACGATCCACTGCTCGCTGCTGTACCTGCTGCAGAACATGGACGCCGAGTACCTCAAGGCGAATGAGCTCCCCGCGCTGATGGAGGCGCGCTTCGAGCTGATCCCGCCGCACCTCGTGTTCACGCCGTCGATGGACGACGACCACGACGGGTCGGTAATGGCGATCATCGAGACGATCCTGCGCGACATTTATCGCGCGGCGACGCTCGTGCCCCGCCTCGCCAGCCACTCGAGCCTGCCCGACTACGCGCGCGACATGGACGAGATGGTCGACCTCACGGACATGAAGTCGGAGCTCCTCGACAACGTCAACGGCGTGATGAACGCGTGCATCGAGTACCGCAACTCGTTTGACGTGTACGGCTACCTGTGGACGGACGACCGCCAGGAGTTCCTCGCGCAGTTCCTGCGCTACGGCAAGGTGCCCACGCCGGAGGAGATTGAGGCGGCGGGCGAGGAGGGCCTCAAGCCGACGCCCCCGACGCTCGAGCAGTACAAGCGCCAGATCGACACGTACGAGAAGATCTACACGAAGATCCAGGCGATGAACGGCGTGGCGGCGTTTGACGGGTGGTTCCGCGTGGACGCGAAGCCCTTCAAGGCGACGCTGTCGAACATTGTCAAGAAGTGGAGCTACATGTTCATCCACCACCAGATGGACCACGTGACGACGACGCTCTCGGACCTGTCCAAGTTCATCAAGGACGTCACGGCGGGCCTCTCGCACCCGATCGCCGAGGGCGACTACAAGGGCCTCGTCGACGTCATGGGTCTGCTGCTCGCCGTCCGCGAGCGCACCGCCAACACGGACGAGATCTTCGAGCCCCTCAAGCAGACGGTCGCGCTCCTCAAGACGTACGACGTCGACATGAACGAGGAGGTGCACAATCTGCTCGCGGAGCTGCCGGACCATTGGGCGAACCTCAAGAAGACGGCGACGTCGATCAAGCACGAGGTGGCGCCCCTCCAGGCGAGCGAGGTCGCCGCGCTCAAGAAGAAGTGCGACCAGTTTGAGCTGCGCAACTTCGACTTCCGCGAGCACTTTCTGCGCACGGCGCCGTTCAAGTCGGACATCCCGCTGCCTCAGGCGTACCGCGCGCTCGACCGCGCCCACCGCCAGACGACGGCGATGGAGGAGGAGCTCCGGCAGCTCGAGCAGTCTGCGTCGCTGTTTGAGGTCGCGCTGCCCGAGTACAAGCAGCTCCGCACGTGCCGCAAGGAGATTTCGCTCCTCAAGGTGCTCTGGGACATGATCGGCCTCGTCACGTACCTGTTTGACGACTGGCGGACGACGCTCTGGCGCGCGATCAACGTCGAGGCGATGGAGCTCGAGTCGAAGAAGTTTGTGAAGGACATTCGCGCGCTTGACAAGGAGGTGCGCGCGTGGGACGCCTTCATCGGGCTGGACTCGACGGTCAAGAACATGATCACGTCGCTGCGCGCCGTCGGCGAGCTGCAGAACCCGGCCATCCGCGAGCGTCACTGGCAGCAGCTGATGCACGCGACGAAGGTCAAGTTCTGCATGTCGGACGAGACGCGCCTGAACGACCTCCTCGCGCTCAACCTGCACAACTTTGAGGACGAGGTGCGCTCGATCGTCGACCGCGCGACGAAGGAACTCAGCATGGAGAAGATCCTCTCTGAGCTCGACAAGACGTGGTCCGGGATGGAGTTTGAGTACGAGAAGCACCCGCGCACGAGCGTGTCGCTCATCCGGTCGTCGGAGGAGCTCGTCGAGACGCTCGAGGACAACCAGGTCGTCCTGCAGAACCTCATGACGTCCAAGTATGTCGCGCACTTCCTCGAGCAGGTCTCGCGGTGGCAGCGCACGCTGTCGACGGTCGACTCGGTCATCACGATCTGGTTCGAGGTCCAGCGCACGTGGTCGCACCTCGAGTCGATCTTCATCGGGAGCGAGGACATCCGCAACCAGCTGCCCGAGGATTCGAAGCGCTTCGACGGCATCGATTCAGACTGGAAGGAGCTCATGGGCAGCGCCGAGAAGACGCCGAACGTCGTCGAGGCGTGCTGCAAGCCCGGCCTCTTTGAGATGCTCGAGGGCATGCAGACGCGCCTCGCCCTCTGCGAGAAGGCGCTCGCCGAGTACCTCGAGACGAAGCGCCTCGCCTTCCCTCGCTTCTACTTCGTGTCGTCGACCGACCTGCTCGACATTCTGTCGAAGGGCAACCAGCCCGAGGAGGTCGCGAAGCACCTCAGCAAGCTGTTCGACAACATGGCGCAGCTCAAGTTCGAGACGGACGCGAGCGGCAAGGTCACGAAGCGCGCGCTCGGTATGTACTCGAAGGAGAAGGAGTACGTCGAGTTTACCGAGCCGTGCGACTGCTCCGGGCAGGTCGAGCGCTGGCTCAGCTCGCTGATGCAGACGATGCGCGCGACGCTGCGCAACATTCTCACGGAGGCCGTCGTCACGTACGAGGAGAAGCCGCGTGAGCAGTGGATCTTCGACTACGCCGGCCAGATTGCGCTCGCGGGCACGCAGATCTGGTGGACGACCGAGGTCAACATCGGCTTTGAGCGCCTCGAGGAGGGCTACGAGAACGCGCTGAAGGAGTACTACAAGAAGCAGGTCTCGCAGCTCACGACGCTGATCACTATGATCCAGGGCGAGCTCTCGCGCAACGACCGCCAGAAGATCATGACGATCTGCACGATCGACGTGCACGCGCGCGACATTGTGATGAAGCTCATCCAGGAGAAGGCCGAGTCTGCGCAGGCGTTTTCGTGGCAGAGCCAGCTGCGCCACCGTTGGGACGACGAGCAGCGCGACTGCTTCGCGAACATTTGCGACGCGCAGTTCCGCTACTGGTACGAGTACCTCGGCAACACGCCGCGCCTCGTCATCACGCCGCTCACGGATCGCTGCTACATTACGCTCACGCAATCGCTCCACCTCGTGATGGGCGGCGCGCCCGCGGGCCCCGCCGGTACGGGCAAGACGGAGACGACGAAGGATCTCGGCCGCGCGCTCGGCATGATGGTGTACGTGTTCAACTGCTCTGAGCAGATGGACTACAAGTCTTGCGGAGACATCTACAAGGGCCTCGCGCAGACGGGCGCGTGGGGGTGCTTCGACGAGTTCAACCGCATCTCGATCGAGGTGCTTTCCGTCGTCGCCGTGCAGGTCAAGTCGATCACGGACGGCCTCCGCGCGAAGAAGAAGCGCTTCATCTTCCAGGGCGAGGAGATTTCGCTCGAGTCGACCGTCGGCATCTTCATCACGATGAACCCCGGCTACGCGGGCCGCACGGAGCTGCCCGAGAACATCAAGGCGCTCTTCCGCCCGTGCGCGATGGTCGTCCCCGATTTTGAGCTTATCTGCGAAATTATGCTCATGGCGGAGGGCTTCATCGAGGCCAAGACGCTCGCGCGCAAGTTCGTCACGCTCTACGGGCTCAACAAGGAGCTGCTCTCGAAGCAGGACCACTACGATTGGGGTCTCCGCGCCATCAAGTCCGTGCTCGTCGTCGCCGGCACGCTCAAGCGCTCGGAGCCCGACCTCCCCGAGGAGAACGTGCTCATGCGCGCGCTCCGCGACTTCAACTTGCCGAAGATTGTGTCGGACGACGTGCCCGTCTTCATGGGCCTGATCGGCGATCTCTTCCCCAAGGTCGAGGTGCCGCGCAAGCGCGACCTCTCGTTCGAGGACCAGATCCGCAACACGGTCTCGGAGCTCAAGCTGCAGCCCGAAGACAACTTTGTGCTCAAGGTCGTGCAGCTTGACGAGCTCCTCGCGGTGCGCCACTGCGTGTTCGTCCTCGGCAGCGCCGGCACGGGCAAGACGCAGGTGTGGAAGACGCTCGCGAAGACGTACACGAACATGGGCCGCAAGGCCGTCGTGCACGACCTCGATCCGAAGGCCGTGACGAACGACGAGCTGTTCGGCTACATCAACCCCGCGACGCGCGAGTGGAAGGACGGCCTCTTCTCGACGATCATGCGCGAGATGGCGAGCATGTCGGGCGACAACCCGAAGTGGATCCTCCTCGACGGCGACATTGACCCGATGTGGATCGAGTCGCTCAACACTGTGATGGACGACAACAAGGTGCTCACGCTCGCGTCGAACGAACGCATTCCGCTCGTCGCGTCGATGCGCCTCGTCTTTGAGATTGGCCACCTCAAGTGCGCCACGCCCGCCACGGTGTCGCGCGCCGGCATTCTGTACCTCAACCCGACGGACCTCGGCTGGAACCCTTTTGTCCAGACGTGGATCGACAAGCGCGAGGTGCAGTCGGAGAAGGCGAACCTCACGATCCTCTTCGACAAGTACCTGCCGTCGTGCCTCGAGAAGCTGCGCACGGGCTTCAAGAAGATCACGCCGATGACGGACATTTCGATGATCCAGACGCTCTGCTACCTGCTCGAGGGCCTCCTCACGGAGGAGAACGTGCCGCCGGGCTGCGACAAGGAGTGGTACGAGATCTACTTCGTCTTTGCGGCGGTGTGGGCGTTTGGCGGCGCGATGTTCCAGGACCAGCTCGTCGACTACCGCGTCGAGTTCAGCAAGTGGTGGCAGGCCGAGTTCCGCACAATCAAGTACCCGTCGGCGGGCACCGTGTTCGACTACTGCATCGACCACGAGACGAAGAAGTTTGTCCCGTGGGCCGAGCGCGTCGCCAAGTACGAGCACGACCCCGAGATGCCGCTGCAGTCGGTCCTCGTCGCAACGGCCGAGACGACGCGCCTGCGCTTCTTCATCGATCTCCTCACGGACCGCCGCCGCCCCGTGCTGCTCGTCGGCAACGCCGGCTGCGGCAAGACTGTGCTCGTGCAGAACAAGATGGGCGACCTCGACGACGACACGATGGTCGTCAACATCCCGTTCAACCACTACACGACGTCGGCGATGCTCCAGGGCGTGCTCGAGAAGCCCCTCGAGAAGAAGGCCGGCCGCAACTACGGCCCGCCCGGCTCGAAGCGCCTCATCTACTTCATCGACGACCTGAACATGCCCGAGGTCGACGCGTACGGGACGGTGCAGCCGCACACGCTCATGCGCCAGCACCTCGACTACAGCCATTGGTACGACCGCGCGAAGCTCTCGCTCAAGGAGATCCACAACTGCCAGTACGTCGCGTGCATGAACCCGACCGCCGGCAGCTTCACGATCAACCCGCGCCTCCAGCGCCACTTTGCCGTGTTTGCGGTTAGCTTCCCCGGCATGGAGGCGCTGCAGCAGATCTACTCGAGCATCCTCGCGGGCCACATGCAGGGCTTCGTCCCGCAGGTCACGAAGATGGCTGACAAGCTCGTCACGGCGGCGCTCGCGCTGCACCACAAGGTGTCGAGCGTGTTCCTCCCGACGGCCGTCAAGTTCCACTACACGTTCAACCTGCGCGACCTGTCGAACATCTTCCAGGGCATGCTCTTCTCGACGGCTGCGAACTTCAAGACGCCGACGGAGCTCGTCCGCCTGTGGCTGCACGAGGCCTCGCGCGTGTACGGCGACAAGCTCATCGTGACGAAGGACCAGGAGGCGTTTGCGCAGCTCCAGGCCGACATCGTCAAGAAGTACTTCGACGATCTCGACATGGAGCGTCTGAAGGAGCAGCCGTGCATCTACTGCCACTTTGCGACGGGCGTCGGCGAGCCCAAGTACCAGGCCGTCGAGGGCTGGGCGCGCCTCAAGAAGATTCTCGAGGAGGCGCTCGACAACTACAACGAAGTCAACGCCGCGATGAACCTCGTGTTGTTCGAGGACGCCATGCACCACGTCTGCCGCATCAACCGCATTCTCGAGAACCCGCGCGGCAACGCGCTTCTCGTCGGTGTCGGCGGCTCCGGCAAGCAGTCGCTCGCGCGCCTCGCCGCGTTCATCAGCGGCCTGGAGGTGTTCCAGATTACGCTGCGCAAGGGCTACGGCATTCCCGATCTCAAGACGGACCTCGCGGGTCTGTACACGAAGGCCGGCATCAAGAACGTCGGGATGGTCTTCATGATGACGGACTCGCAGGTCGCCGACGAGCGCTTCCTCGTGCTCATCAACGACCTCCTCGCGAGCGGCGAGATCCCCGAGCTGTTCCCCGACGACGAGGTCGAGAACATTATCAGCAGCATGCGCAACGAGGTCAAGGGCGCCGGGCTCGTCGACACGCGCGACAACTGCTGGAAGTTCTTCATCTCGAAGGTGCGCCGCAACCTCAAGGTCGTGCTGTGCTTCTCGCCCGTCGGCACGATCCTTCGCGTCCGCTGCCGCAAGTTCCCCGCGATCGTCAACTGCACGAACATCGACTGGTTCCACGAGTGGCCCGAGGAGGCGCTCAACTCGGTGTCGGCGCGCTTCCTCGAGGAGACGGAGCTCGTGCCCGCGGCGATCAAGGGCTCGGTCAGCAACTTCATGGCGTTTGTGCACCGGTCGGTGAACGAGATGAGCAAGAAGTACCTCGCGAACGAGCGCCGCTACAACTACACGACGCCCAAGTCGTTCCTCGAGCAGATCAAGCTGTACAAGACGCTCCTCGACAAGAAGAACGCCGAGCTCATCATGAAGATGGACCGCCTCGAGAACGGTCTCACGAAGCTCAAGAGCACGGCGGCGCAGGTCGACGACCTCAAGCAGAAGCTCGCCGCGCAGGAGGTCGAGCTCAAGGAGAAGAACGAGGAGGCCGACAAGCTCATCCAGAAGGTCGCCGAGGACACGGAGAAGGTCAACCGCGAGAAGGCGATCGCCGACGAGGAGGAGGTGAAGGTCGGCGCTAAGACGGCCGAGGTGAAGGAGAAGCAGATGAGCTGCGAGGCGGACCTCGCGAGGGCCGAGCCCGCGCTCGCCGCCGCACAGGAGGCGCTCAACACGCTGAACAAGGCGAACCTCACCGAGCTCAAGTCGTTCGGCCAGCCGCCCGAGGCCGTGAAGAACGTCACTGCGGCGGTGATGGTGCTCATGGCGCCCGCGGGGAAGATTCCCAAGGACCGCTCGTGGAAGGCCGGCAAGGCGATGATGGCCAAGGTCGACCAGTTCCTCGACGCGCTGCTCAACTTCGACAAGGAACACATTGACTCGTCGAACCTAGAGGCGCTGCGCCCGTACCTCGCCGACGAAATGTTCGTTCCCGACCTCATCCGCTCCAAGTCGCTCGCCGCTGCCGGCCTCTGCTCTTGGGTCATCAACATTGTCAAGGTGCGTTGCCTTGGACGTGTGCGAGTTTGGTCGCGCGTGTGTGTGTGTGTGCAAGTGAGCTAACGTGTATTTTGCGACCGCAGTTCTACGAGGTGTACTGCGACGTCGAGCCCAAGCGCCAGGCGCTCTCGTCCGCGAATGAGGAGCTCGCCGTGTCGCAGGCCAAGCTCGCCGAGATCAAGGGCAAGATCAAGGAGCTCGACGACAACCTCAGCGAGCTCAAGGCCGCGTTCGAGCACGCGACGAGCGAGAAGCTGCGCTGCGAGGAGGAGGCGAAGAAGACGCAGCTCACGCTCGCGCTCGCCAACCGCCTCATCAACGGCCTCGCGTCGGAGAAGGTCCGCTGGGCCGAGTCCGTGGAGATGTTCAAGCAGCAGGAGAAGACGCTGCCGGGCGACGTCCTGCTCATCTCGGCGTTTGTCTCGTACGTCGGGTGCTTCAGCAAGCAGTACCGCCTCGAGCTCATGAACGAGAAGTGGCTGCCGTACATGCTGGAGCAGGAGGTCCGCATCCCGATCACAGAGGGCCTCGACCCGCTGTCGCTGCTGACGGACGACGCCAAGATCGCCTCGTGGAACAACGAGGGCCTCCCGAACGACCGCGTGTCGATCGAGAACGCGACGATCCTGACGAACGCCGAGCGCTGGCCGCTGATGATCGACCCCCAGCTCCAGGGCATCAACTGGATCAAGACGCGCGAAGGCGCCGCGCTGCGCGTGGTGCGCGTCGGCCAGCGCGGCTACCTCGACATTATCGAGAAGGCCGTGTCGGGCGGCGACTGCGTGCTCCTCGAGAACATTGGGGAGACGCTCGACCCCGTGCTCGACGCGCTGCTCGGCCGCAACACGATCAAGAAGGGCAAGTACATCAAGATCGGCGACAAGGAGGTCGAGTACTCGCCCAACTTCCGGCTGATCCTGCACACGAAGCTCGCGAACCCGCACTACAAGCCCGAGATGCAGGCGCAGACGACGCTGATCAACTTCACGGTCACGCGCGACGGCCTCGAGGACCAGCTCCTCGCCGACGTCGTCAGCCGCGAGCGCCCCGACCTCGAGAAGACGAAGGCCGAGCTCACGAAGCAGCAGAACGACTACAAGATCAAACTGAAGGAGCTCGAAGACGCGCTGCTTGCGCGCCTCTCGGCCGCCGAGGGCAACTTCCTCGGCGACACGGCGCTCGTCGAGAACCTCGAGACGACCAAGCGCACGGCCGCGGAGATTGAGGTGAAGGTCGCGGAGGCGAAGAACACCGAGTTGAACATCAACGAGGCGCGCGAGAACTACCGCCCCGTCGCCGCGCGGTCGTCGCTTCTCTACTTTATCCTGAACGACCTGTACAAGATCAACCTGATGTACCAGTTCTCGCTCAAGGCGTTCACGACGGTGTTCCACAAGGCCATCGACAAGGCGCAGCAGAGCGACGACCTCAAGGAGCGCGTCGAGCACCTCATCGACTCGATCACGTACTCGGTGTTCGTGTACACGACCCGCGGTCTTTTCGAGCGCGACAAGCTCATCTTCACGGCGCAGATGGCCTTCTCGATCCTCCAGCTCAAGGGCGAGATTGTGCCGGACGAGTTTGACTTCCTCCTTCGCTGCCCCGCCGTGCTCAACGTCGTCAGCCCGGTCGACTTCCTCTCGAACGCCAACTGGGGCTCGATCAAGTCGCTGTCGCAGATGGAGGCGTTCCGCGGGCTCGACAAGGACATTGAGGGCTCGGCGAAGCGCTGGAAGAAGTTCTGCGAGTCGGAGGTCCCCGAGAAGGAGAAGTTCCCGCAGGAGTGGAAGAACAAGACGGCGCTGCAGAAGCTGTGCATGCTCCGCGCCCTTCGCCCCGACCGCATGACGTACGCCGTCGCGGACTACGTCGAGGAGAAGCTCGGGTCCAAGTACACGGACAGCAGCCACGTCGAGTTCCAGAAGTCGTTCGAGGAGAGCGACCCGTGCACGCCCATCTTCTTCATCCTCTCGCCCGGTGTGGACCCGCTCAAGGACGTCGAAGTCCTCGGCAAGCTCCTCGGTTTCACGATGGACAGCGGCAAGTTCCACAACGTGTCGCTCGGTCAGGGCCAGGAGGTCGTCGCCGAGCAGAAGCTGGACGTTGCGATGCGCGAGGGCCACTGGGTCATCCTCCAGAACATTCACCTCGTCGCCAAGTGGCTGCCGCAGCTCGAGAAGCGCCTCGACCAGGCGTACGAGGGCGTCCACCCCGATTACCGCGTGTTCCTCTCGGCCGAGCCCGCGTCGATTCCGTCGGCGCACGTCATCCCCCAGGGCATCCTGCAGTCGTCGATCAAGATCACGAACGAGCCGCCGACGGGCATGAAGGCGAACCTGCACCGCGCCCTCGACAACTTCAACCAGGAGACGCTCGAGTCGTGCGCGAAGGAGGCCGAGTTCAAGTCGATCCTCTTCTCGCTTTGCTACTTCCACGCCGTCGTCATTGAGCGCCGCAAGTTCGGGCCGCAGGGCTGGAACCGGCCGTACCCCTTCAACGTCGGCGACTTGACCATCTCGGTCAACGTTCTCTTCAACTACCTCGAGGCGAACCCGCAGGTGCCGTGGACGGACCTGCGCTACCTCTTCGGCCAGATCATGTACGGCGGCCACATCACGGACGACTGGGACCGCCGCCTCTGCCGCACGTACCTCGAGGAGTACATGAAGCCGGAGCAGCTCGACGGCGACCTTGAGTTTGCGCCGGGCTTCTCGGTCCCCGGGAATAACGACTACCGCGGGTACCACACGTACATCGACGAGATGCTGCCGCCGGAGAGCCCCTACCTCTACGGCCTCCACCCGAACGCGGAAATCGGCTTCCTCACGATGCGCGCGAACAACCTCTTCCAGACGATTCTCGAGATGATGCCGCAGGACACGCAGGGCGGCGACGGCAGCGGGTCGTCGAAGGAAGAGAAGGTCAAGCAGTGCCTCGACGAGATTATGGAGAAGCTCCCCGACGAGTTCAACATGACGGAGCTCCAGGCGCGCTCGGAGGAGAAGACGCCGTACGTCGTCGTCGCGCTGCAGGAGTGCGAGCGCATGAACATTCTCACGCGCGAGCTGCGCCGTTCGCTGCTCGAGCTCGACCTCGGTCTCAAGGGCGACCTCACGATTTCCGAGACGATGGAGACGCTCATGAACGCGCTCTACCTCGACAAGGTGCCCGACGAGTGGGCCAAGCTTGCCTTCCCGAGCACGTATGGCCTCGCGCAGTGGTTCTCGGACCTCCTCCTGCGCATCAAGGAGCTCGAGTCGTGGGTCAGCGACTTCAACCTGCCGAACTGCGTCTGGCTGTCGGGCCTCTTCAACCCGCAGTCGTTCCTCACGGCGATTATGCAGACGACGGCGCGCAAGAACGAGTGGCCGCTCGACAAGATGACGCTGCACTGCGAGGTCACGAAGAAGAACAAGGAGGACATCAACTCGCCGCCCCGCGACGGCGCGTACATCTACGGCCTCTTCATGGAGGGCGCGCGCTGGGACGTGCAGACGGGCATGATCCAGGAGTCGCGCCTCAAGGAGCTCACGCCGACGACGCCGGTCATGTTCATCAAGGCCATCACGGTCGACAAGAAGGACACGAAGGGCGTGTACGAGTGCCCCGTGTACCGCACGCGCCAGCGTGGTCCGACGTACGTCTGGAGCTTCAACCTCAAGACGAAGGAGAAGGCGTCCAAGTGGATCATGGCTGGCGTCGCACTTCTCCTCAGCATTTGAGCGACGCGCGTCTCTCGCGTTGCCATTTGCAAATTCGCTTTGCGTGTGTGTTATGTGTTGATTGTTATCGTTTGCGCCGCAAAATGACTTTGCCCGTGCCGGCGGCTGCGTATCGCAACCAAGTAAACCACTCTGCACTACATTCGACATCTTCCTTGCGTACTGTACATAGTTTACATGACATTGTATTAGATAGTGGTCACTCTACGTGACGCTTACGCTCGCGAGTGCGGTAGGACTCTAGTCGACGAGCCTGTTGATCTCGGCGTTGCGCTTTTCAATGTACTCGGCGCGCATCTTGGCTGCGTTCTCCTTGAACTTTTCTCTGTCGCACCAACAAAGTTAGACTCACAAAAAGCACTGGCAGGCGCAAAGAGGCGCGCAGTCGACCCACTTGTGCTTGGGCTGCACAAACTCGACGTATTCGAGGCTCTTGTCGAGGCTCTCAATGGCCTTGTCATATTGCGCGATGTTGGCGTACGTCGTCGTCATCAGGAGGTGTGCCTGTACAAGTTAGGTAGTATCTGTTAGCACTGCGCCCGTTGCGACAGACAGTTACATCGGCCAGCGCGGACTTGCCTCGATAAAGCGCGGGTCGAGCGCAAGCACGGCCTCCAGATGGTGGATGCCCTCGAGCGACCGTCCCATTTCGATCAAGATCTCCGCCAGCACAATGTGAAGGCGCGGGATGGGCGAGCTGGTGGCGATCGCGCGCTTCAGCACGGCAACGGCCTCCTCGCGGCGTGAGCGGTCGCGGGCAAGCAAGCGCGCCAGCTGTATCGAGGCAATGTGGAAATCGGGATCCAGCTTGATGGCCGTGCGCAGGAGGTCCTCAGCCTGGTTCGTGTCTTCGTCGGGGTCGGGGAGCCGCGTGGCCGCCGATGCCGGCTCTGCGTCGCGCGGCGGGCTTTCCTCTCCCGTGATGGCATCAGATGAGCCCGGCTCGGAGCCGATGGAAGACTGCCCTTCGTGGGTCGCGGCGTCGGGCAGTGGGCCGGCTTTCTCGGGATTCTTCGCGCGCACAAGCAACGCCTGCAAACGGCACTCATCAGACCGGCCGCGTGAGACAGCACAGACTGTGTAACAGGATATTTCAATCCGACCCCACGATGGTGAAGAGTGCCGACCAGGATGATACGCACCTGAGCAAGGCTATGGTAGCCGAGGGCGTGCGAGCTGTTCATGCGGATGGCGTTCTCAAAGGCCGCAATCGCCGCATTCGCCTCGCCCGACTTGAGGTGGAGGTGCCCCAGGCGCATCCACGCGGGAACATTCTCGTAGTCGTACTGCAGCGCCCTCTGCAGCATCTCCCTCGCCTCCTCCTTCTCGTCGGCGAGCATCGACAGCACAGACAGGGCGACGTAGGCGTCCGAAGCATCCTCGTACTGCTCGTTGTTGGCGCGCCGCACAGTGACTTCGAGAATGTCCGCCGCCTGCGCCGCCTGCCCTTCCCTCAAATACAGGAGCGCAAGGCGGTTGCGTGGGTAGAGAAACGTCTCGTCGGTTTCCGTGGCGCGTCGGTAGAACTCGATGGCCCTGTCGACGTTACCCTTCTCCTCAAACTGCTGCGCCGCCACCGTGCAAATCGCGGTCCACTGCGGGGCGGGGAGGGCGTTGCGCGTCTCCTGCGTCTTCTCAGCAAACTCGGCGAAGAGCTCCTCAAAGGGCTCGCCGGAGCGGAAACGGTGCGACTTCTCGACGCGCTGCGCAATCTCGTCACGCACGTGCGCGAGCGACGCCGGCAGTTGGTATTTGGTCCGCATAATTTGCTCCAACATGTGCGGTGCGATCGTCGAATACTTCCGCTCGCGCGCCGCGGCCAACCCCGCGAAGATGACTGCTACAGCAGCCAGCGAGACAAGCGCCACTGCGACGGAGTGCAGTGAGCACCGCATTCTTCCGTTTGGCGTGGCCCGCGGCCAGTTACTCAGTTCTCGGTCCGGCACGGGCACGGCGGTCGGTCAGGCCGGACTCAGTCAGCCGTTGGACTGTGCCGTGACGTTGCGCAGAAGTCTGTGGCAGGCACCTGGTCGTCGGGTGAGTACGCTGAAGTAGCCCGGTCACTAACGATGACGCGCGTTGCTCTGAAATTTGTGGGTCCGCCTCGTGCATGTCGCCCTCCCCTGGGAATTGAACAGCTGACACACCCGGCCGCGCCCAATCAGAACAGTGCCGAGCTCTCGCCAATCCGAATTTGCCGAGTTCTCGGTCAATATTTCAAAAAATAGGGGCATTGGCATTCTCTTTGTGGCTTTCACTGTGCGGTACACACGCGCCGTCAAATCTTCTCGCGAAACAACAGAGGCACACTATTTTCGACACCGTGGCCGCTTTCTTGCTGCACGGAAAGCATTCGCGCCCCTTCATTTCTACGGTTTCGTGCGCTTCCTGCCGCCGTGTGCTCGGCGTTGACGAATGGTCCCATCGCATGACGCCACTGTTTCGATGGCGCTCCTAGAATTACCGTAACCGAGAGACGATTGTGGGCGCGCGGAATTCCGCGCGTGGGGTTGAGCTGCGAAGATGAAGTGTCACTCGGCGAATGTGACGCAGGCGACCCTGCAGTCTGGCGGGATCCCGAACAACCTCGCCATCAACGTGCCCGTGTTCGTGGGGCTTTTTCTCTTCTTCTGTCTCTTCTGGCGACAGCGACACAGCGGCTTTGTGAACTTGCCGCAGAAGAATTCGAACGTGCTCGCGTTGCGTCGGAGCGTGACGAGCCTCGAGGACCTCACGCGGCTGGATGCCGAGGAGGAGCGCCTGTTCGAGCCGACGACGGCGGATCTCTCCGGCAAGTTCTCGTGGATCCTTCCGCTGCTGCGCATGCCCGACCACGAGGTGTCCGTGCGCTGTGGCATTGACGCCGCGCAGTACCTGAACCTGCTGCGTAACATGCTCAAGGCCGTCTTCTGCATGATGCTGCTTAACATGACGATTGTCCTCCCCGTCAACTACACGGCCAGCGAGAACTACCCGGGCTTCAGCCGCACGACAATATCGAACATTCCACACGAGTAAGTGGCCACCGTGGCGCGCCCTGCAACGCGAAATGCTCTTGCCATCTCTAATGTTTTCTCGCACCGTCGCAGCTCTGCGCGACTGTGGGTGCACGTCGTTTTTCTCTACGTCAACGTCGGTCTGGTGTTGTACTTTCTGCAGCGCCACCGCCTGTTCGTGGCGCGGTCGCAGAGTAACGTGCGGAAGGCGAGCGATCGCTCGTTGCTCATCACCAACGTGCCGACTTGGCTCAAGAGCGGCGATCGTATCGCGGATCACTTCCACGGCGTCTATCCGGACAGCCGCGTCATCGCGGTGGAGCTCGCTCGTGATGTGCGCGACGTTTTGCGTCTTGCCAAGAAGCTCGAAATCGCCAAGACGAACTTTTCGCGCGCGAAGGCCATTCGCAAGAAGAAAGGCATTCGGCCCACGACGCGCGTGGGGGGCGTGCTGTGCTTCGGGGGCTCGAAAGTGGACGCCGAGAACTACTGGAAGGCGCAGACGGAAGCGTGCGCGATCGAACTGACGAAGAAGCGGCGCAGCGTGCTCTCGGGTCCCAACATCGGCATGGCGTTTGTGTCGTTTGCGGACAAGGAGGGGGCGAGGAGGGTACTGGACGACTTTCTTAGCTTGCACCCCCTGCGGTCGCACCAGACGTCGGCGCTGCGCACGGACTCGTGGCAGCTGCAGTACGCGGCGCACCCGCGGGACGTCGAGTGGACGAACCTCACCGTGGGCCCGTGGGAGCGGCGCCTTCGCTTCCTCATCGTGAACGGCGGTCTCATCGTGCTGCTGCTATTTTATACGACGCCGCTATCCATCGTGACGGCGCTGCAGGGGCTTCGCTCGAGCGACGTGTTGGACGGCGTGTCGAAGAGCACATCGAACAATCCGATTCTGACGTCGTACCTGCCCACCGTCCTGCTGCTGCTCCTCGGTGTCGCGCTGCCGTGGATTGTCGGGTACACGGCATGGTTCGAGGCCTTCCACACCAAGTCGTCGTTTGCCTTTTCGTGCGCTGTGAAGAGCTTCGCGTTCACGCTCACGAGCGTGCTCATCCTCCCCTCCATCGCGCTCACAAGCGTCGACGCGATCATCCAGGTGAGCCCTGTTACTCGACCCGTGCCCTGGTGCATGTGCGTCTTTCACAACTGTTGCGGCTCAACATGCATCGCCGTTTGTGTCACGCAATGCAGATCAGCAGCCGCGACGACATGTCCGTGCTGGACAAGCTGGAGTGCGTGTTTTTGCCCGACGACGGCGCGTTCTTCGTGACGCTGACGATAACGGCCGGTTTCCTGGGCACGGGCGTGGAGCTTTTGCGGCTGTGGGACTGGCTGTGCTACCAGTGGCTCAAATTCCGCGCCGTGACGGAGAAGGAGATGAAAAACGCGCGGCGCGTTTCGTACGATACGTTCGATTACGGCATGCAGTACCCGCTCGTCCTCACGATGTTCTGCGTGATACTCGTCTTCAGCTCGACGTGCCCGATCATTCTCCTTTTCGGCCTGTGCTACTGCTTCAACAAGATGCTCGTCGACAAGTACAACCTCGTCCTAGGCAAGCCCGCCACGTTCCACACGGACGGCACGCTCGTCACCGTCGCGGGCAACTTCGTCATCGCCTGCACGGGCGTCTACTCGGCGTACATCACGGGGTACTTTGTGCTCAAGCAGGGCTGGCACAGCGCGCACGCGGGACTCAGCCTCCTCTGCTTCCTCGGCGTGTGCATCGTCGCCGTGTTAAAGCGGCGCGGCATCTTCCACAGCCGCTTTGGCATCGATCGCAAGGTCAAGCGCGTCTTCAACCTCGTCCCGCAGGCCGAGGGCGCGTACATCCCCGACCTCCTTCTCGACACGGCGGCGGAGGAGCTTCTCGCAATGGAGGACGAAGACCCGCTCAGCATGCCCGGCAGCCGCACTCTCACGCCGTCCCCGAGCACCAACGAACTCACGCTGATGAGCGGCGGCCTGATGTTCCGCGGGGACGTCGATGTTGATGAGGGGGAAGGAGAGGGTGTGGGCGAGGGGGAGGCCGTGGCGGCGGTCGACGAGGAACAGGGCGTGCCGGGCGCGGGGGTCCAGGCGGCGCCGTCGCCGAGGGGCGCGGACCCACTTGTCGAGCGCGACCTGCAGGCGGTGGCCAAGTCGCTGGCGGAGAACGCACATACGCGTACAGCGTTCCAGCTGGGGGACGATAGCGATGCGAGCGACGCCGACGAACGTGAGGGAGACGGGGTGGGCCTCATACGACGATAGCACAAATGAACACCCCCTACTGTAACAGTAGACAGTTTAATCCGCCGACGCCAAACGCGAACGCGCGCCACCTATGTACAGCCGCTATGAGGGCGCCGCAAGCAACGACGAATTCGTTACTACATAGGACGTCCCCCCGTTAACATTGACTGGCGCAAGCACAAACTGCTGCGAAAATGGGAAGCGCACGGGGACCGCACCGACAGCCGGCACCACGGACGCAAACCCCGTGGCAAGCACGAGCACGCGGTCGTTGCCGAGGGGTTGCGCGTCGATGGTCGCGAACTCGGGCAGTGCGCCAGCAAAGTGCGCGTGGAGGGCCACGCCGCCATCTGCCGCACCCACCCAGTGCGCGCCACCGACGGAGACAAGCGCCTCCGGGTGCAGCAGCGCGCACACGGCGGATGCGTCCGGTTGCTGGAGGGCTTGCAGGTAGACGGCAGCAAACTGCGCCGCAAGTGTGTTTGCGTACCCAAGCCATTCCGCGCTCCGATCCCGTGAGGGCTCTGCCGCGGAAGGCGTCGGCGCAGGCTCAGCGAACGGCGAGGGTGATGCGCTGATGGCCATCGGCATGTCCGGTGCGACGGCCTCCGACGCATCAAAGTCGCCTTGCATGCTCGGCGGCGGCGAGGGGGACTCGGGAGGGGTGGTTGCAATGGAGGAAGGGCCCGGCGGACGCATCGATGCCGGCAAGACGTCGCCGGCTCCGAATAGACCGGCGTCTGGCCCCGCGAGGCCCCACACGTGACCGAGAATATTGTGCACGCACGCGTCGAAAGCGGCGCCGAGGTTCATCACGGCCGGTCCGAACAGGCCGCCCACCGACGCCAAGGGCTGCGAGGCCGCCATCCGCGGCGATTTGCGCAGGCGCATGTAGTCGCCGTCACGGAAGTCATCTCTCTCGTGCGCATGCTTACGTGCGAGCGTGGCACCTAACGGTTGGACGACATGGCCATAGACGGGCGCAGCACCCGCCCCATCAAAGCCGTCGTGGCCCGTGACATCCTCAACCGTGGGCTCCGGCGGCGTAGCGCGCTGCATACGCGCGGGGCGCCTACGGGACGGGGATGGGGATCCGCGCGCCTCGTCGGCTTCCTCGACAACGGCATGGCGGCGGCTGTCGAGGTCTGCCGGCAGGTGCGCCGCAACGTCATCGTCGAGCTCAACAATATGGACCATGGCACTGCACGGCGCACCGTGCAGGCCGCACGGGGCACATCTCACGCACGCTCTATAGTGCAGTACACGCTGATTTTGTGCATCTGGCAGCCAATCGCGGATGAATGCTGACTTTGCGTTGTGCGGGAGTGCGAGAACTGAAAAGGATGATGGAGTGACGTCAGACGCACCATGTCTGGACAATGTTGTCTGGACATATCACCACACGTGCTTGCATCCGGGGTGCCACACACGCGGGAACCACATGGCACACTCACTCACGCACACACACACGCACACACACACACACGCACGCACACACCCATGCAGCTCCCGTGTCTGCTATAAAAGACATTCAGCTCTACCCCTGACTGCAGTAGAGGAATGCACGGTGAGTTTTTGTTCGAGGCCCCATGCGCACACACCATTGCACGGCTGCGGCACTGTGGACGATGACCAACTTTTTTCCCCAGCTTATCGACCATGCTGATACCCCTCGTTACAATCAAGAGTAACGATTACTTGCCAGTACACCCTGACACTTTTTCCGCGCCTCCATACACTTTGCTTTCGTGTTGGTCGTGCCACTGTGTCCTCACGCGTTCCATTGGTTTATGCTGCAGGTACGCGAGGTGCTCGGCATGGATGACGACTTCGATGGGTGAGTTTTTGTTTTCTTTGTCGGACGCACACACATTGGTGGTGTTGATGAATATTGCCTATCATTCGCAGTTTCCACTGTAGAGACTTGCTCTCGATGCCAGCCGCAATTATGCCTTCCTAGGATGTCTGAGCCACTCTCGCCCACGCATTCGCTCTGACGTGTTGAAACAGCGCTGACATTCTTCTGTTCTGTTGCAGGTGCTTGCAGGCGGCGGCAAGACGTTGTGAAAATACAGACCCTAAGAACAGATTCTATTTGAATAGTGCTTTCCATACAAACCTTTGTGAGCGAAATGCTCTAACTACACCCAAGTAGCAGTGAGGCGCTCAGAACATAAAGAAACAAAAACGCTGCCTGACAGCAGTGAGGAGCACAGACTTTAGTGAACGCGCACACCGCTCCTTATACGTTAGTCTACTTCTCGTGCATCACGCGCACGCCTCTCCATTCGTCGCCCGGCGGGTGCTGCTCGTACTCGGCGCACGCATCGCGGTGCATGGTTGCGGGAATGTCGCCCACGTGCGTCGCAAGGTACCCTTCGAAAGCCTCGCGGGCACCCTTGAAGTCGCGCGCAAGCATCGCCTTGAATGCCCGGTCAAAGTCACGTGCCGCGTCTACCTGCGCGGGCGTCGCGCCGTCGAGCGAGCCTATGAGCTCGTACACGGTCGATGGCGTCGACTTGCCCTTCACAGCGACCACGTCCAGCGGCCGGCACAAGTACTTGTGCGAAATGTGCGCGTAAGTTTCGTCCGACACCATGAGCTCCGTGCCATACGGCTTGTTGAGGCCCTCGAGGCGCTGCGGAGAGGGACGGGTGTCAGTGAAGCGACCACAGGCGGGAGAAACTGAAGAGTTGAACAGGCAGAGCCACCGACCGAAGCGAGGTTGACCGAGTCGCCGATTGCCGTGTAGTTGAGGCGCTTCTTGGCGCCGAAGTTGCCCACGATGGCCTCGCCAGTGTGAATGCCAATTCGCGCGCGGATTTCGGGGAGTCCGCGCCGGCCCCACTCTGCAGTCAAGCAAGAGCAACTCAGCAATGGCACGGAGACCAAACAAGAGCGTCGCACGCACCGGTCTGCAGCTCCTCCAGACGGGCGTGGCACTCGAGGGCGGCGGCACACGCGTAGAGGGGATGGTCGACGAGCTCCGTGGGCACATTCCAGAGGGCCATGATGGCATCGCCAATGTACTTGTCCACGAGACCGCTGTGGCGCGCGATGATCTGGCTCATCTCCTCGAGGTACTCGCCTGTCGCGCGTGCGCATGTCAGCAACGGATAGCACCATGCCGTAACAGCAATCTGTGGTTGCAATCTACGGCGGTAACAAGGGCTGGCGGAGCGGCGCACCAATGAGGTCGATGAGAACTTCGAGGTCGAGCATTTCCGAGATGGACGTGAAGTCCTTGATGTCGGAGAAGAAGATCGAGATGACGCGTCGGTCGCCGCCGAGCGTGGCCTCCAGGTTCATGTCCGCGAGAAACTGCACGACCTCGTAGGGCACGTACTTGGAAAACGACCTGCACAAGCAACCCGGTATGCGTGAGACCAGAGGGAGCGAGTACGTGAAGGCGCGGCCGCGGTGAGTGATCAGTGTGACGAAGCATCCACGCAAACGCACCTGAGCGACGCGCGCATGTGCAGCAGGGCGTAGCTGACGCGGCTGACTTCCTTCAGCGCCGAGTTGAGGTCCCTTTCGCCGACGCCTCCGCTGAAATTGAGGCGGGCAAACTCGCTCAGCCGCTTCGTGGTCCGTGTGAGCTGGCGCGTGATGAGGTTGACGATGAGGATCGCCGTGAGAATGGAAAAGACAAAGATGCCCGCGCTCACGCCGCCGACGATCTTCAGCGCCTGCTCGAGGTCGCTGGTAAAGTCCGACGTCGGAATGACCACGATGACGACGAGCGGCACGTAGTACGGGTACTTGAGCCACCGGATGTTGATGAAGTTGTCCTTTAGGGCGAGCGTCTGGTTCGACTTGTCGCACGTAATCCACGTCAGGTTTATGTTCACGCACACCTGCGGGTCGTCCGTGTTATCGCTGGCAGCACAAGGCGTACGTCCAGCGAGCCAGCGAACACACACGATGGGGTAGATCAACTTCAAAACAAGACACTTGCCCTGTCCTTCACGGAGTTCGCGGTAAAGGAGATGAGCGGATTGGGGCTCAGCTGTGCAAACACCCGCTCGCCGTTCGGGTACGTGAGCGGGGCGTTGATCGAGTTTGCCAGCAGATAGCCCGAGTTCACCTCGACAATATACGCATAGCCATTGCCGAGATAGTTGATGCTTGCCATAAAGTCACTGCGGGACGCGACAGCCGCAGCGCAAGCGAGAAATTAAGCACACGCGCAACGCCCTGCAGATACGGGATGCACAGATACCCACTTGATCTCCTGGAGGACCGTGTCGACGCCCACTACGCCCACAAGCGAGCCCGTGATGGGGTCGAGGTATGGGTTGACGGCCGTGATGCCCAGCTGGTTGTCAAACGCAAACTGATACGGCTCCGTGAAGAAGGCAGTTGTCTTGTTGTTCGCCGCTGCCAAAGCCCCCGCACGATACCACGGGCGCGACTGTACATAGTAGTGCATTTCAGCAGCGACAACAAAAGCAGCGAGGTACTCGCGTTGAACTACACACCAGCACATTGTACGTGTCGTTGGCGACAAGGACGTTGGTGAGATTCGCCAGGCGGCAGCGCGGGTCGAGCAGTGGGCACGCGTAGTTCAAACCGTAGATGTTCCGCAGGGTCGTATTCAGAGGGGTCACTGGCGGGGTTCCACTGTCAGCCATTTTAGTCTGTGTGTCAGAACGGGTCCACGAGCACTCACCGGAGGAGACATACTGCGGACCGTTGTTGGGCACGACGCCGACGCTGACGAAGGTCCCCTGGGGAGTCCCGACGTACATCTGCCACACGAGGCCAAAATGAGGCAACGGCGAAGCAACAGCAACACGGGCCCCTCTCATACCCACCTGCGTCATGACGCTGAAGGCGCTCGAGGTGAAGAACGCGTACCCAAACACGTGCTCGATCGTGGGGAAGGCGGTGGAGGAATCGAGCGTACCATTTGTCTGCAGTAACATGAGCGGCGACGTGGCGTCTATGACCGAGACGAGCGGTGGGATGAACACAGACTCGATCTCCTGCGAGATCGCCTCGCCAATGTTCGCCATGAGCTGCTTGCCGACGTTGACGACCTGGTTGAACGCCGCAGTGTACGTCACGGCGACCGCTATCGTCACGGCCACAGCGAGTTGCACGGCCACCATGATGGTCACCGCCGTCCGCAGCGAAATGACTTTGGTGCACCGACCACGCTCGGCGCGGGGGTCCTCGTTCACGAGCATGTGCCCTGTGTGTCCGTCGTGGAAGCCCAGCCGGTTTGTCTTCTTCCCCGCTCCACTCACGAGGCGCGAAAACCCGCTCGACGTCTTCCGGCGACGCAACGTATGCCACTGCACCACGCGCACGCCGGTCTCAAGCTCCTTCAGGCGAATGACCACGTCGCCAAAGAATTCGCCGTCGCCGTTGAAGAGGCTCAACTGCGCGGCAACGAACGCAGCGACCACGTCAGTGAAACCGCGGCTTGCACATGGAAAGCAATCAGGCACACTTGTACCCACCTGGAGGTAGGGGTGCTGGCGCGAGAGACCGGCAAAGCGGTCGGACACCGCATGTGAGATGGCGCCGGTGACAGAGTGCGGCACGTTCGCAATCTCAGCGTCCGACCACGACAGCTCCACAGTCTCCTTCCACACGATCTCGGGCCGCGTGTCGCCCTCGCTGGCTGTGTCGCTCGTCCCAACGCCGCTCGACGATGACGCCGTCCCGCGACGGACAGCGTCGATGGCTGACCCGCGCGCTCGCGGCGACATTGCCTCGGCATACGAGTTGGAGCGGGGCCGTGAAGGCCCATCTCCCTCCTTCAGGGGAATGGACATGCGCGACTTCTCCGACGACAGCGGTTCCGCGGCCGTTGCGCCATTCTCAGTCACTGTCTCGGACGCCGGGGTTCCGTTGACGGTGACGATCGGAATAGACCCCTCGCGCGGCACGGGAGTGGTGGAAGGTTGATGCTGGCGCGCCGCCGCATCGCGGGGCGGCGCATACTGCACAAAAGGGCTGCTGCTCTGCCGCGGCACGATGCCTCCGCGCGTGCGCGAGCCCTTCTGGCTGTGGCTGTTCAGGTGCAAGTTCAGCTCAACGTACGGATCCTCGAGCGGCGTCATCATGTGCGCGCGCAGGTCCTTAGCCTCGACAATGCCGATCGTCAGCTTGTGGGTGCCGGGCGCATCTGTCGTCAACAACACGTCCAGAAGTATGCAGGGATCTCGCAGAAGGCCCCGAAGGCGCGACGACGCGCGCTCTCGATAGGCTGCGCAAACAAAGCGGGAATGAGTCCACGCCGCACCGAACAGCAAAGCCGACGCAGCACCCACCGGCCTCGCCGGGCACGATGCACGACATGGACGTTGACTTGGACCGATCCGGCGGCATGAGTCCGAGCCCGACGTCCGCGAGGGACCCCATGTGGGCGAGGGTTGGGTACGACAGGTCGGGCAGCGACGACTGCCGCTTCAACGGCGGCGCATCGGCACTGACGGCGTCTCCCGCCACCGCAATGACGGGAAGATTTGTGGTGGACACAGATAGGCGAATGGGAGAGCCCTGTGGTTCGCTGTGCTTGCGCTGCACCGCCGACTCGACCGTGAGGCTCTGCCGCGGGGCAAGCTCCATCTCAACGGCAGCCTGCGCCAGTGAGTAGGCTTGCTTGAACAAATGCGCACATGACGGCGCAGACAAAGTGTGCGCACCTTGGGCACGGGAGGGTCGTTCGCGGGGGGGTTCAGCGCCGCCGCAGCGACCTCTGCCTGCTATAAATTTCAAATCTGAAGTGAGCCCAATCGCACGACACACATAACATTCCGTCCGTCCACGCACCTCGGACGCTTCCATTTTCTCGGTGCAACCGACGACAAGGCTTCAGTACCGATGCAATTTCGACGAAGCAAAAGCACTATGCAGCTTCCGTGCGATCTTCTCACGCGTACGCCACAAGCAGCGCCATGTTGGCGGCAAGGCAGTTGGGAGCACACAGAGCCGAAAGTCGTCGCAAAAAGAGACGACGCGATGAGAGCGGAGAGCTGAATGGAGCGCGGAGAACGCCTGCCGGTGCCGAAGAGAGAAGGGAGGAGACAGAGACACGAAGCAAGCAGCAGAAGCGCGGTTCGAGGGGTTGTGTGGCTGTGTGGCTTTGCGGCTGACTTCAAAAATTTTTTTGGATGGAGCGCCCGCGTTCTATTAATAAACCCCCTCGTGACATCACGTGCTGTTTTTTCCCCATTTTTTTTTTCCTCAGGTTTTTCTCAGAGAACAGTCTTATTTCACATCTCGCGGCGCAGGGACACGCGAAGAGGCCCCGCATGGGCTGTGCGCAAGGGAACGACAACGGCCGGGGCGCGTGTTTCAGCCCCTTCACTTGCATCGCCAGTCGGGCCGGTCACAGGGAGATCCATCCATGGCAAGCGCACGGCCTGGTCAAGGGTGCGCGCGGCCCCGCAAAATGCACTGAACGCACCCGAAGCAGCGCGGTTCAACTCCGCTGCGCCAGGAGCAGCCGGTGGAGTTGTGGCAGCATGCACCAGGAGACGAAATTCGCGCCCGTCTGCAGGTGCCGCCTCGTCGCAGACGGCCACGCGCGCCAACACCGAGCGAAAGGCTGCCTCCGCCTCCTCCGCAGAACACACGGCAGCGTCCTCTGGGTTCATCTCTGCCATCTCAGAGAGAACATACGCAAGGTCAAACACGAAACGTTCAACGACGAGGCTCTCAGACGGCAGTACAATCGCGACACAGACACGAGTTGCGAGGCCGTGCTCAGCCAGTGCGCGAATATCTGCGACGGCATCCGCAATGTACTCCGACACGCCCGGGTGGCGCGATCGCCAGACAAGAACGCCGTACTGTGCAATGGAAGGAATTCATCGAAGATTAGACGAGAACAAACCCTACAACGAAAAACCTTTCCCTTTTCCAACACTGTATACGATTTCGATGTTATTTTCGAGGACCAACCTTCTTGCGCCGCTCAAAGATTTCGTGCGGGTAGACCTGTCGCACACACAGTATCGTGTGAACCGCTGCCTCAAGACAGTCCGCAAACATTCCGGCGACGGCGCGGAGAGAGAGGCCGGCTTGTTCGTGCGCGTGCGCCATGGCGTTGCGTGACGCCACGCTGCGCAGAGCAACAGGTCAGCTATTTAAAAGGACAGTGAAGCGGTCGCATGCGAAACCGCGTTGACTCTTGGCCCCGTATCTGTCCACACCAACGGCACTCGAGTTGGTCGGTCATCAGAGGGCCGAAACACGCGCGCACGTGCGTGACCAGCGCCGGATTGCCCCAGCAGACGCAACAAGAGCCCGCACACACACTCACCGTACGCGCGCAGCGGACTATTTCCATGCTCGACTGAAGTATGGACGCTACGCGGCGTCGCACTTTGTATTTTTGTGCATTGGGCTCTCTGATGGCACGTGACACGTTCCCGCCAAAATGATCCGTTAGCCGGCTGACAAGGCAAAAGGCCCTTCGAAATTGCATTTTTGACGACGCACAAATGGAGGAGCTGTTGCTGCTGGCGGAAGGTGGCGCAGGCCGCGACTTGCGGGCGCGGGAGGCTGTGGAGCGGCTCAAGGAGGTGGGTTTGGTATTTTTGAGAACTCTGCACACACACCACACACACACACACACACACACACACACACACACACACACACACACACACACACACACACACACACACACACACACACACACA
>CALSCQ010002477.1:0-26990 GCA_943704525.1 Pigoraptor vietnamica | reverse complement strand
CGATCGGGGGGGAGGGGGGTTTACGTGTGTTGCATTGGACCTGGTAATTGCGAGGCCGTTTGGGATTGTTGTCGTCGAGGGCTACCTTGGACCTTGGTAGTGTCTATTAGCAGGATACCGAGAGTGTCCCTGCACGTGCCCAACAGTGTGTGGCTTCAGGAGCACACTGCGGGCCTTAACAGACGCGCCTGTTATTTATCAGCGAACACAACGCACGCAGCGCGTCGCCGAATAACTTAGAAACAGCCGCGCATAGTCGCAGCAACACCCATCCTCATATTAAGCAAGGCCGCAAATGACTGCCCGCCGACACACGTCGCACGGACTGCAAGTGCGCTGTGGGCGAGACTACACGTCCCCCATGTTTGCCACGGCCGACAACTCTCCGTCATCGTCGCTGTTGATGAGGCTGGCACCGCTCTTCCCCGCTTGCCACCCGCCTGTGTCGGGCTTCGACACACCCACACCCCACGGCGCTTTTCGCGGCACCGCGGACGCATCCAAGCCACCGTTCGCGTCTGGCGCGCCGCGGACGACCTTCTCGCCATTCTCGGCATCGTCCACAGAGGTTCCGTGCGCATTCTCGGCCGCAGCGGGTTTTTGGTCCTTGTCGGCGCCCCAGTCACCCGCACCTGTGCTCTGCCGCAGCGCGTCGTACCCAAACACGGCCCTCGCGATCGAGTTCTGCTTCTCCTCCGTGCACCCCTCGACCACGCGCGCGCGATCCTCCGGAGGCCGCTGCAGAAACCCACGCACGATGTTGGCGGTTATCTGCGACGCGTTGCCGTGGCCAAACACCTTGGCCGCCTGGAGAGTGCGGCGGATTTCCGCGATGCGCGTAATGGCTCCCCGCGTGCGCTCGAGCAGCTCGTTCTCGTCCGTGCCCGATATCCGCACGGTGCCCACAAACACGCCCTCGGGCCGCTCCGTCGTGCGCCGGAGCAGTATCACGGGCTTGCCAATAGAGACGGCCTCCTCCTGTATGCCCCCGCTGTCCGTCATCACGACGTCAGCGTGCTGCATGACGTAAGGCAGGACGTCGTAGGGGAGGGGGTCCAGCAGCAAAACTCGCTCGACCCCACGGAGCAGAGAGTGCACCACCTTGCGCACGTTCGGATTGAGGTGGACGGGAAACACGACCGACACCTTCGCGTTCTCCTGAACGATGCGGCGCACGGCGCGGCAAATGCTTGCGAGGGGCGCCCCGAGGTTCTCTCTTCGGTGGCTCGTCACGAGCATGACGACGCCGCCATCCACGCGCCCTATTCGGTCGACGATCCCCCTCGCAGCGGGCGGCATGGGTTTCGAGAGCGCGTGCAGAATGGCGTCCACGCCCGTGTTGCCGGTCACGTGAATCTCCCGCCCGCAAATGTTCTCGCGGCGCAGCGCCTCGGCGGCGTACTCCGTGGGTGCAAAGTGGAACGCGGCGAGGACGTCGATCGCGCGCCGACAGAATTCCTCCGGAAAGGGGTTGTCCATGTCGAACGAGCGCAGGCCGGCCTCCACATGGCCGACGGGGATGCGGAGGAAGAACGCCGCCATCGCGCACACGAGCGCAGTCGCCGTGTCTCCTTGCACGAGCACCAGCGCGGGGCGCATTTCCGCGAGCACCTGCGACACGACGGAGAGCGCGCGCGCCATGAGGTCCGCGGGCGTTTGGTCCGGTACCATCAGCGAGAGCTCGACGTCGACGCTCAGTTGAAAGCTGTCGAACATTTGCTGAAGCATCTCGCGGTGCTGGCCCGTGCTCACGACCGCCGTGTTGTAGACGGCCGCGTTGTGCGGCGCAAGCATTTCCGCCACGAGCGGCGCGAGCTTGATCGCCTCTGGACGAGTGCCGAGAAACACGGCGACGGTCGGGAGGGGCGAATCCGCATAGCGCCGCACAGCATCACCCAACGAGGGCGCGCTTAGTTGTCTGGCCATTGGCGGCAGAGGCACATCGCCAGGCACCGCGTTGTTCGAGAGCGCTGAAGGCCTCGTTATGCCGTCACGTGCCGACGCGACGCTCCACTCTGCAGCGAGACGACCAATTAGCGAGCGCGTGTCGTACTGCGCATCTCCAGCGGCGACCGTTGACGACGAGCGAGAGAGCACAAGCAACACGAGACAGAATCCGACGGCGCCGACGGCAATCAGGAAGATGGGCCGTCGAATCGCCATGTTTCAGCTAGCGATCGCTCCAAAGCAAAGGGACCTTGTCGATCGCTCTCCCTCACGTGCGCATCTCTCGCGAGTGCATCTCTCTCAAGTGCCGGCCCTAGTGCCGAAAACAAAGAAAGGGCAACGAGCAATGCGGCATTAGTTCTAGGGGCTCAAAGCGCCGCCGCGAGCAACGGTAGTGCTCAAAGACGGTAACGGCGGTAAAACCGAGCGCACAACGAAAAAAAGCCTTGCGACCCAACCGTCCAGACGACAGGTCACGTGCCACTCGCACGTGATAATAAATAACCGAGCTTTCGGCAAATGTGTGTTCGTGAATTCGGCTTCCCCAGTGTGCCGCGTTGGCAGTGCCCACACAGCTGTTTGTGTGCTCTCGTGTGCGCGTGCGTGTGCGTGTGTGCGCGCCTCCCCGCACTCGTGTGTTTCGGCGAGCGTGCAAGTCAGATCGAGACGTTCAAACTTGAAAGGAGCCCGTCGTATAGATTTTATTGTGCTCATCCCCCTCGCGGTTTGACGTTGCCGCGTGGGCTTGTGTTGCGTCGTCACTCCGTCCATCCGCCATCTCCTCCATTGCCACTAGTCTTTTGGTCTCCACGAGGGACCCTTCCCGGTGCTGCGTTGGTGGGTTGCGTTGCCTGTGCGGTATGCGTGCGTCCGAGACATACGTCACACACGATGGTGTGTCTTGATTTGTCGTCGGGGTCACCATCACATTTGTTTCTCTCCCTCTCTGACATACTTTCTCTGCCTACTTCGTTAGCGACACCGCCCCACACTTGTGCCAGGCGCGTGCGTCACGTGAACCGATGCAGCAACAGCCGGGGTACGGCGCGCCAACCGGCACTCAAGGCCCGCCGCGACCTTATGCCCCCCAATCGTATGGTCCCCCGCCGGGCGTTGCCGCGCAGGGCGGTTACGCGCCGACGGGTCAGTATGGCCCCCCGCAGTCGCAGCCGCCGGTGACGGGGCAAGCGCCGTATGCGCAGCCGCCCCAGGGAGGCGCGTTCCCACCGCAGCCCCAGATGCAGCACGGCGCGCCTCCGCAGGGGCCGTACGGCGCAGCTCCCCCGTCACACGCACAGGCACCGCCGCCGTCGTCGTATGGCGCCCCGCCTCAGGGACAGCGGCCGCAGCAGCCGCCACAGCACTTTGCGCCCGGTGGCCAGCAGGCGCCCCCGGTGCACCCGCAGCACACGTCGCATGCGCCGCCATCTGCTCTGGGCCTTCCGACGGACGTGAGGCCGCCGCCGCAGCAGCAGCAGCAGCAGCCGTGGGGTGGCGCACCTCCCGCGCAGCAGGCGCCTGGACCGTACGGTCCTCCGCAAGGGGGTCCTCCGCGTCCAACGGGTGCGCCGCCTGGCGGACCTCCGCCGTCGCACGTGCAGTCGGGCGCACCACACGCGCCATTCCCCGCGCAGCAGCACCCGGCACAGCCGCCCCAGCACGCGCCGCCACACGCACAGCCCCAGCATGCCCCGCCCCACGCACAGCCACCCTCCGGAGCGCCGCGTCCGTCGGGTCCGCCTGCGTCTGCCGCGGCACCGTCGACGAACCCCTTCCTTAACGATGCGCCCGGCCACGTCGGCGCCCCGAATCCCTTTGCGGCGCCTGGCACGCAGCACCCGCAACAGCCGGCGGGCGGCGCGCCCTTTGGCCAGCCGCCCCAAGCCGCGGCGGCGCCCTTCCATCCCGGTCCTCCCAGCGCTGGCGGACCGCCGCCGTCTCAACAGCCCCCATCCGGACAGTCGCACCCTAGGCCCCCGGGTGGTGCGCCCCCTCAGGGACCGCCGTTTGCGGCGCATGCGCAGCAGGACGGCCCGGGGCAGCACTTCCCGCCGCATGGCGCGAATGCTGGACAGTTTCCGCCTGCCGCGGGCGCGCAGGGCGCCTTCCCTCCGCCCCATGCGGCCGCCGGCCAGTACGGCGCGAAGCCCCCTTCTTCAGCCCCCGGCGCTCCTCCCCCGCAGCATCCGGCGCACCCGTCGCCTCCGCAGGGAGCGCCGTTTGGCGCGGCCCCTCCCACTGCGTCGCACCCGGCAGCGAATGGCCCCGCCCCTGGTCAGCCGTTTGGGGCACCGCACGCGAACGTCGCGCAGCCCCCTCGCGGTCCGCAGACAGCGCCGCCGCAGCCACAGATGCAGCCCCCTGCGCAGCCGCCCGCGCCGCAGCAGGCGGCCTGGGGCGCCGATCCCAACGGCATTTCTCTAGACGGCATGTCGCTGCAGCAGCCGCACGCTGGCCCTCCCGCCGCCGCGAGCCCGCAGTCGTTTGGTCAGCAGCCGCCGGCGGTGAGTGGGCGCGCAGTCGTGGGTGTTGGCTATTGTTCGAGGGACTTCTGTATCCGTTTTTTTTTTTTTCACGTCGACCTGTGTCCTGATGGCTGACTCAACCGTTTTTCTGTTTCGTAGGGTGGCGCGGCCGGCGCGGCTGCTGCATCGAAGCGTCGAATGTACCCCAAATACGGCGAGTCGTCCCCCGCCCCTGCCGTCGGCGGTGCGCCCGGTGCGTTCCCCGATCCCTCGCAGGCGCACGTGCAGCAGCCGCAACATCCCGGACAGCCCGTCGGACAGCCCGGACAGCCCGGCGCCCCTTACGGCGCGTACGGCGCTCCCGCCGCTCAGCAGCCCAGCCCGCACCAGCCGCATGGGTATCCGCCTGCGCAGCACCAGCAGTTCTACGGCGGAATGGCCGGCGCCCCGCCCGGCGGCGTTCCCCCCGCTCACGCGCCCCCCGGCGCCGTTCCGTTTGGCGCGGCACCGCAGGCGCAGCAGGCGTTTTCGATGGCCGGCGCTGCGCCTCCGATGGCGGGCGGACCTCAGGGCCCCATGCAGCCCGGCATGGGACCGGGGATGCAGGGACCCGGCGCGCAGCAACAGCAGATGCCGCGCAAGTCGGCCAACCGCATCGACCCGAACCAAATCCCCAGCCCCATTGCGGTGATGGACGCCGACAGCGACGTTTACAGCGGGCGGCCGTTTCAGAGCGGCCCGAATGCGCCGAAGTCCGTGCCGCCGCTGGTCACGAGCGACTTTATCGGGATTGACGAGGGTATATTTTTTCGGCTTTGATGGCGCGCGGAGCACGTGTGTTGGCTGTATGCATCTGTAAGGCAATGTCGTGCGTTTGCTGTGCGGGGAGAAAAGTTTGCGGAGACTTGATGTTTCCGTGTCACTGTCACGTGATGCCCGCTGAGCCTCGTCCCTTCGCAGGCAACAGCAACCCGCGCTTTGTGCGGATGACGCTGAACAACGTCCCCGCAACGGAAGAGATCCTAAAGAAGAGCCGCATTCCGCTCGCCGCCATTATTCAGCCGCTCGCAGTCCTCAAGCCGAACGAGGTGGGCTTGCGTCCGCTGTGCGGACAGTGTGTGTGTGTGTGTGCGTGCGTGTGCGGGTTGATGTGTGGTACGTGCGCATGTGTGTTGTGCGCGTGTGGTGCGTCGTCTGTGTGTGTTTGTGTTGCTGTCTGCACGTGGAGTCACCAAGAGACGGCGTTTCCAACGAAACACTACCCCATCCCAGACGCCCGTCCGTGTGGTGGACCACGGCCCCAGCGGCCCGGTGCGCTGCAACCGGTGCAAGGCATACATGAACCCCCACATGTCGTTCATTGACGGCGGCCGCCGCTTTGCGTGCAACATGTGCAAGTTTGCCAACGAAGGTGCGGCGCGTGAAACGGATTGTGTCGACGTGCGGTTGCGTGGCATGTGCCGCATTCAATAATGTTGCGCGTATGTGTGTGCTGTGTGGCTGCACACGGCTTGCGGTGCTATAGTGGCATTTTTTTGCTACGTGTGCGTGCGTAGCACCCTCACACGCCACGCATGGAGTCTTCGGACACCGTCTATAGTTGAAGCTGACTCTGTGGAGTCTATGGGCAATCGTCTCTGCTTTCAAGCTTATCCGTCGACTCACACACCCGCAGTGCCTCCTGAGTACTTCTGCAACCTGGACCACATGGGTCGCCGCCACGACGTGTACGATCGCCCCGAGCTGCTCTTCGGCACTGTCGAGTTTGTTGCCACGAAGGTACGCACAGCGGTGTCCCCGCTAGTGGCAAACTCAATCGTCAATCGTGATGTGCTGTGCATTGTTCGCACCGCAGAGCAATTGCTCACCCTCTTCTCTGCTCCCACAACAGGAGTACTGCGCGCGCCCTCCCCACCCGCCGTCGATTGTCTTTATGATCGACGTGTCGTTTGGGGCAGCGCAGAGCGGGCTGATTCGCGCGGCGGCGGCGGCCATTCGGACGGCGATTGCGCAGCTTCCGCGCCCCGAGGGCCACGCGTCGTCGCCCGTTCGCGTGGGCATCGCTGCGTTCGACAAGGCCCTCCACTTCTTCAACCTCAAGGTACGCTGCGTCTCCGTCGCATGGGGTCGACTCTGTGGCCACCGAGAGTGGAAATTGGAGGCAGTGCTCGCCTCTTTCGTTTTGAAATGGGCCCGTGCTGGCCTGTTTTGGTTATCTTGGCTCGGTATCACCTGGGGTTGCAGTGTGGCGATATCGGAGCAATCTTCCGCATTCGGCCTAGGGCCACTCACCCCTTGCTTGCTGTCGCTTGCAGAGCACGCTGTCGCAGGCGCAGATGCTCGTCGTCTCCGACATTGACGACGTCTTTGTGCCCATAGTCAACGGATTCCTCGTCAACGCGACAGAGTCGCGGTGAGTGCGGAGCTCATTTCGTATGAGGGAGCGCAGGCTCGGTATGCGTTCTAATGACAGCTAGGCTTTCTCCTAACGCGCAAGTTGTGAGTCGCGTGTTGGCTGCTGCATGGCGTGGGACAGCGTCTTGCTCCACACGGCGCTGATCACGTGAGCTGTGTTTCCCCGTAGTGAGATCATCGAGAACCTGCTCGATGCGCTCCCTGCGATGTTTGAGAAGACTCGCGTGCCGGAGCCCTCGCTCGGAGCCGCCGTGCAGGCCGGTTTCCAGGCGCTGGTGGGTGCGCCCGCCTTGTGTGCGGACTCGTGCATTCCCCTAGCCTCGCTTGTGTCGTGTGTTCAATTCCCTAAGTATCCCTTGCGGCTCGTAATCCTTTTTCCTGTGAACGTGAATTTTGTTTGCCATTCGCCCTCTGAGGGCGGACGCAGTTGTTGTGCGTGTGGTGTCGATTGGGCGCCGATCCGTTGCCCTGTGTTGTTACTGCGCATCGCACCCCGTGTGTTTGTCTTGCCGGGTTGATTCTCCCCCTGACTCTATCGATGACCCTGTGCGTCGATGGGGATTCAATGCCCGTGACTGCCTGCTGAGCCGTAACCGATATGACCCACCCTGCAGAAGGAGCACGGCGGGCGTCTCGTCGTGTTCCAGTCGGCGCTCCCCACTGTGGGCCCCGGCGCACTCAAGACGCGCGAGGTCGACAAGCTCCTCAATACGGACAAGGAGCGGACGCTGTTTGCGCCGCAGGTGGGCGTGCGTGCAGCAGGACGCTGGGTCTTCGGAAGTGTCCATTGGACCGCAGCGTTCGATGTCGTACTCTTGATTGTGTTTTGGTTTCTATCTTTGTGAATGGACGGAGGGCCTCCCTGACGCACGTGGCACTGATGCTCTTCCCACTCACACTTTTTTGCCTCTCTCATCTGAGCCGATGGGCACACGCCCATGATGCAAGCTGATCCGACCACACACTTGCGTAGGACGGCTTCTACAAGAAGGTCGCCCTCGAGTGCGCGGGCGCCGGCGTCGCTGTGGATCTGCTTCTCTGCCACTCGGGCTTCATTGACGTTGCCTCGATCGGTGTGTGTCTGTGTGCAGTCACTGCCCGCTTGCGTCTCACTCCAACGTGTCTCCACGCAAGGCCCTTATGGTTTTCTATTGTCTTGTATATCACCCCATGGCACGTTCGTAATCCCTCGCGGCCGTCCACGCAGGCGTACTGAGCAACACGACGGGCGGCGAGCTCATCCGTTACGCCGGGTTCAACGGCGCACACCACGGCGAAGTCCTTGCGCGCGATGTCACGCGGATTGTCAGCCGTCCCTTTGGCTCGGAGGCCCTCATGCGCGTCAGATGCAGCGCCGGTGGGTGTGGCGTGCAGACGATTGTTCGGTGTTTGTGTTTCCGTTGCTGCACTCTTCAGAGATGTGGGATATTTACAAGCTGTGTGTGTGTGTGTGTGTGTGTGTGTGTGTGCGTGTGTGTGTGTGTCTTGCGACCACAGGGCTCCGTGTGACGGACATGCTCGGCAACTTCTTCATGCGCAATGCCACCGATATGGAAATCGCGGGCATCGATGCCGACGCCGCAATTGCCGTTCAACTGCAGCACGACGAGAAGCTCGACGAGCGGGGCTTTGCGTACCTCCAGGTGTGTGCAGTTCTGTGCCCCTGTGTTGTGCATGCGGGCGCGCGCGTGTGTGTGTGTGCGCGCGCGCGCGTGTGTGTGTGTGTGTGTGTTGTCTGCACATCGTGCCCATTCCTTGTGGATCGAGGCTCACACGTCCTTGTCCAGGCGGCGCTTCTCTACACGACGGCCTTTGGCGAGCGTCGCGTGCGCGTGCACAACGTCGCCCTCAAGTGCTGCGGTGGCCTTGCCGATGTCTTCCGCAACGCCGAAATGGACTCGATCATCAACTACTTTGCGAGGGCCGGTGAGTGGTCGCTCACTGAAACGCAGCGCATGTGTTACGGCGTTATGGGTTCATTGGTGTTGCCTACGCTCCTCGTGACACACTCGCATGCGCGCGCGCACACCCACACACCCACACACACATACACACACACACATGCACACATTTGTGCGCACACAAACCCGCACCCATTCATGCACACACACATGCACATTCACATACGCGGACGATGGCGCGCTCGCTGACCTTTCCCCGCTTGGCCCCGCAGCGGCGAAGGAGGCGCAGAACACTGCGATGAAGACCATCCGCGACAACCTCATCGAGCAGGCCGTCGAAATCCTCGCGTGTTACCGCATCAACTGCGCAACGGCGTCGTCCGCCGGCCAGGTATGGCTACTGCGCTTGCCATTATCCTGCCAGCGTGCGGTCCCGCATTCGATTCTTACTGGCTGCGCGATTTTTTCTTCTGTCACTCATTCCTTCCCTTCGCGCGCAGCTCATTTTGCCCGAGGCGCTTAAGCTGATGCCTGTCTATCTCAACGCGGTGCTGAAGCACGAGGGATTCCGCAGCGGTGAGCATGCAGCCGTCCACACCAGCTGGTCACATGACACTCGCACTCTCTATGCGCCAATCTCACACCCGCCCACACTTCCATTCTGCTCCCCGTTTTTTTCGTGCGCTTTTTAGCCTTTTAATGACTCTGTGTGTGCGCAGGCGTCGACGTCACTCCCGACGAGCGCATGACCGTCCACCACTACCTCCTGTCCGCGGGTGTCCAGGCGACCGTCCCCTTCTTCTACCCGCGCCTTGTCGCCGTCTCCGAGCTCGTCCGCAAGGTCGCGGAGGGCGGGCGTCCGCAGGCCATCCGCGCGTCGTACGAGCGACTCATGGACGATGCCGCGTACATTGTCGGTGGGTCTTTGCACCAACTGACCCAGCGTGCCGTGCGTGCAGTGCGTGTGTGCGTTGTCCCTCTCGCAGGAGCATAGGGTCGATGGGGGTTCAACCCTATCACTGCCACGAACTGATGCCTCTCGCTGAAGCTGACGGAGTTGTTGTGTGCTTTGCGCAGAGAACGGCACGCTGCTCGTGCTGTGGCTGGGCCGCGCCATTTCCTCCGAGTGGCTGCAGCTCGTGTTTGCGGTCAACTCGCTCGCGCAGGTCGATGTGTCCAAGGTGTGTGCATTTCCCTGTCTCTCCACTTCGCCTCCAATGGGAGTCGATGGACCCTCCCATGTGAATTCGATGATCCGGCATCGCTATTTCGGCCCTGCTCTCTTTCGTTCCCCTCTCTCTTCTTACCACAACTTCGGTGTCGAATGCCTCGTTGTGATTCTCTGTGTGTGCTTGTCCGCTTGCTCCAATGGCGCCGCTGACGTAGCCCTTCCCTTTGGTGTTGTTTTTTTCGCGCGCAGTCTTCCCTTCCCGCGCTCGACAACGACTTTTCCCGCGGTTTGCGCCAGGGAATCGAGGCCTTGCGCGCCGAGCGGTCGCGCTGCATGCGCCTGCAGATTGTGCGTCAGAAGGACGTCAACGAGTCGACGTTTTTGAACCTGATGGCGGAGGACAAGAGCGAGCGCAACGCGGACCTCATGTCGTATGTCGACTTCCTGTGCCACATCCACCGCCAGATCCAGCAGAAGCTGCAGTAAGGCACGCGGGGCGCTTGCGTGCGGCGTGCGTCTGTGCTGTGCGTGTGCGTGCGCGTGTGCTCGTCGTCTCTGCCAAAAGCGCAGAGTAAAGTTGCATCGTCGATGGAGTAAGCGTGTAGAGAGTGTGGTAGGCGTTGGTTGAAGGCACCGATCCATACATTGTGCGTCTATCGCGCGACCCATACGGCGACATTGTGCCTCGCATGGCCAATAGGGCGCCGTTGTGCCTCTATCACGCGACCCGTGCATAGGGCGAGTCATCGAATTCAGCAGGGTACCTCACATGGGACACAGTTATGTCGGCCGCAGCCTGGGCGCCTGTCCCGCAGGCTGCATTTCGTTCTTAAAGGCTTACTGAGGCACGACGCCTATTGCGGCGCATCGCTCGCACCCGCTGTTCCCACGCGCGATTTTTTGGCCACTGCGCCTCCTTCGTCCTCGCCTTCCCCCGCCGCTGCCTCGCGCGGCCGCTTGGCGTCAGCACGACCCCCCTCCGTGTCGAGCGCACCGCCCATGGCCACGTCTCCGCCAGCCTCCGATCCCACGTGACCGGCGCCCGTCTGCTCACTTAACGCCGCGTGCAACGGACCCGCCAGCGCGACGCTCCGAGGGAGCATGAACGATATGCACATCATCAGTTTCTTCGGGGCCACGTCCCTCACCTCTCTCACGTCGACCGCGCCGCCACACAGCGACTTGAGTTCTTTGCCGTTCGCAAGCCCGAGGCTCAGCGCGGCCCTCTGTGTCACGTCCCCAGCAGGGTCGTCGGCAGATGTAAAGCAGTGGCAGAGGATCGTCGGCATGCGCGCGGGAACGCGCTCCGCGGGAAGGGAAGCAAACACGCCGCGGAGGCACGAGAGCAGCTCGAGCGAGAGCGCGGGCAGGTTCATCGTGACGTGGGTGAAGGGGGGCCAGTCGCGTCCCGTGTTGACGCGCTGTGCGACGTGCGCGACAAAGTCCCTCGCGTCCATGTTGAACGCCCGCACGCGGCCCTCGACCTTGTTCGCGCGCGCGTTGCTGCAGAGCGCCTCGTGCGACGCAGGGTTGAGGTCGTTGGCGTAGACAAAGCAGCCCTTCTTCGCCGCGGGGATCGCAAAGGGACCGACGCCGGCGCACATGTCGAGAAGGACGGCGTCTCTGGGGAGGGCGTCGACGACGCGGCTGTGTTCCATCTGCAGCCGCGAGTTCCAGTACACGCGCGCATAGTCAAATTTGAACACGCAGCCGTTCTCGTGGACCTCCGCCGCCATGTCCGCGTCGCCCGCGATGACTTCCATGGGGAAGAAGCGGAACTTGCTCTCGATCGCGCTCGCCTTGTTGACGACGGTGCGAATGGCGCCGGCCGACTTGTCCAGCAGCACGGCCCCTATCAGCGCTTTGTAGGGTAGCTCGTGGTCGCGCAGGTTCACGTGCGCAATGTGCCCCACGGCCTCGTAGCTCGTCGTAATGTCGCCGAAAGACGGGGGAAGCACCGCGCGCAGCACCTGCGGGTGAGGGGAGGGATGTGTTGGATGCAGAGTAACAGCCGGACGGCCCGTGGATTCTACCGATGAATAGGTTTGCTCGACCACGCGCGCAAACCGTGTGATGCGGCGCGCGCGTGTGCGAGTGTTGCAGAGCAAGACAGTGAACGCGGCTGTGGGCGTTCGATGCCTCGTGTGTGTGGTCACCGCACCTGGTCGGCCGTGTATCGGTCGTACCCAAACTCGACGTCGTGCGACGCAACAACGGCGCCCTTCTCCTCCGCCAGTGTGCGCGCACTCTCCGGTATGACCTCCATCACCTGATCGCCCGCAATGGTCGGCGACAGTAGCACGAGGCGCTTGCCGGCGTCGCTTCCGTCCTTCTCCACGCTGCGCGTCTTCGGCAGATTAAGCAGCGCCGGCCCCAATCGCTTGAGAAAGAGCGACGTGTCCTTCGCGTCAACGCGCAGACACGGGCACGTGATCATGCGTCTGAAGGCGGACCTGTCGAGCACTGTCATCCCTCGCACGCACGCAGGTGGGACAAGCAGGCGCGCGTGTGCGTCGTCGCGCACTGCGGCCGTGGACGAGGGTGCATCCGACGCACTTGTTGCGGCGTCCTCCATGAGAAGCCTTGCGCGAGGGCAGAAGGCGGCGCGGAGCAGTGCCGCTGAGCGTGGGTGAGGGTGCGTGCAGACTTGGACGAGACGAGACGCGACAGAGAGGGGCGCTGTGCACACGCGCATTGCGCGAGGGGAAGGTCTGGACGGCACAGCGGAGTCGTCGCATGCGCACAGCGGTTGCGGTAGGGAGATTTGTGTGTGTGTGCAATGCGCGTGTCACGTGACCTGCGAAAAGCCAATTCGGAGTTTCAACTGGCACACCTCCACGAAAAACAGCGGCACACACACACACACACACACACACACAGCGTCCATCTCTCCTCCTCTTTACTTCTTCGGTGTTCTCCGTGGTGGCTCTCTGTCCCTTCACCCGTGCGCCCGCTGTCACTCGCGGCACGCACTCACAGACACTTGTGTTGTGGTCAGTGTGCGGCCACAATTGAGTTTGACGGCGCACAACGAGTCCTCCATTTCACTGTATTCCATTTTGTGTGCGTGCGTGCTGCGTGCGCGAGCGTGTGTCTGTCTGTGCGTGTGCGTGTCGTCTGAGTGTGCCTTGGTGTGTGTTGGTGTCCGCCCGTTTCCATGGGCGACGCGGCGCCCGACGCCCCCGCGGTATTACCTGCGTCCGCGGCAGTGGCGTCGCCGGCCGTCCGTGCAAACCGCACCGACAGCCCGCGATCACGTCGGGAAAAGAAGGAACAAGCGACGGTCGCTATCAAATCTAAGGTGCTTGTGCGTGTGCGTCTCTGTGTGTGTGTGTGTGTGTGTGTGTGTGTGTGTGTGTGTGTGTGTGCGTGCGTGTGTGTGTGTGTGTGTGTGTGTGTGTGTGTGCGTGTGTGTGTGTGTGTGTGTGTGCGCGCGCTCCCTTTCTTTGTTTATGATCCGACATGACTTGCCCCTGTTGCCCTCAGTACAATGGCGAGTGGCGGCGCTATTCAATCGAACGGCGGCATGCCATGCACTTTGCCGACTTGTACGACAACGTGCGGCGCATGCACGAAATTCCCTCCGACCACGCCTACGTCGGCAAGTGCGTGAGAGACCGCCTCCCCGCTCTCCCCTGTAGCAAACACACACACACACACACACACACACACAGATACACACACACACAGATACACACACACACACACAAGCTCACAGCCGGCCATTTGTTTTTCTTCAACGCTGATCCGACGCGCTAGAGCCCTCATGCCGTGGTGCTGCGTGCTGCGGCGCGTCCGCTGCCGTGGAGTTGACCTTGCCCGTCCCTTTGCAGCAACTCGGGGTCGTCCGCATTGGGCGCCATCCGCGCGCCGCGCTTTCGTCTCATGTACATCGACTCGGACCAAAACGTCGTCCCCGTCGACAACGACGCCGACCTTGCGGGGGCAACGGCGCACATGGTGCCCGTGTTCCACGTGTCGCTCGAAGGTGCGTCGACGGCAGCGCTGATTATTGCGCATGCGTGCAAAGGCTTGTGCATGCGTGTGTGAGCGTGCTTGCTTTTGCGCGGCATGCCAGGAGTCTGTGAGTTGGGTCGTCGCGTGCGCAAATCTTAAATTGTGGCGTTGTTGCACAGAGCGCAAGAAGCGGACCTTTAGTCTCCCCGCTGCGCTGCTGGGCGACAGAAAGGAGAGGCGTCGAAGCGACGATCGCACGGCCGTCATCGGCACCCCGCACCAGTTCCGGATGGTGCGTCACTTGGCCGTTGTGTGCGCTGTGGGGTTTCCCCTCGAACATATTTCTTGTTTTGCCATGGGCCAGTTGCCCCGGGGGGGAGGGAGGGAGGGAGAGGAAGAGAGTGAGAGTGAGAGAGAGGGGGGGTAATATTGATCATTATAATCGATTGATTCGAGCTGCTGTTGTCGGCCGACTCTGCAGAGCGTCCGTCTGTCGCTCAATGTGTCTTGCGTCGCAGGTGTCGCGCGTCCTTGAGACGTACGGAGAAATGCGAAAACTGCAGCTCACGCGACAGCCTGGCGAGCCACTCGGCATGTTCGTCGCCCAGGGCAATGAGCGGCTGGTGCGTGCGTGCGCGCGTGCGTGTTTTGTGTGCCAGTGTGCGTGTGCCGAGTGGGAGAGGTCTACATCATATGCTGCCGCTGGCGGCGTCGTTTTGGCCATCTTGCTTGGTATCGACCCCAACCACTTTACCTACCGTCGGCATCTCCCCGTTTTGCAGGGGCGCAAGGACGGCCTCTTCGTGAGCGTCGTGCAGCCAGGCAGCGTGGCAGCGACTGCCTTTCAGGCGGGCGACGAATTGCTCGAGGCAAACGGCCGCGATTTGCGCGCCATGTCCGCCGTGGAGGCCATGGGCGTGCTGGGCGACGGCGATGTACTGCACGTGACTGTCCGGAGCCCGCTCTCGGCGGTGGAGCAGCACAGACAGTTGCACGGGGGGCGCGTGGCGGGATTCGATGCGACGAAGAGGGAGGACCGACGGCGTATTTCAAGTCCCGTTCAGCTCTTGCGTGCCATGCGGGGCAAGTCGTCCAACTCGATCCTCTCGAGGGAATCGCGCGCGTCGGAGCCGGCCGTGACCGCGCCAAAGTTCCTTAGGGAAAAGTCGCTAAGCAGCTCCGGTCTCCCGCTTACGAAAGTGGAAAGGATGCGCGCGAGCGGCGAGGACGCGGAAGGTGTGCCGGATGGCGCAGGGAGCGTGCGGGGGGTTGTCTCGCACCCGCCAGGCGCGACTGGGGCGGGCGAGGGCAAGTTCAGCACTCTGCGCGACTCCATTGACAGTCTCGTGCAGGGAGGGAACGGGGACGCGTCGGAGGGCAGCGGCGAGGAAGAGGCGGACCCGGCTGACTGGACGCCCGAGAGAGGGAGGACGCTGAGCACCAGCCTGGGCGCACGCATGTCGTTTCTGGAGAACTGGTAGCAATGTACAATTGAATGCAGGGTGGGAGTTTGACCAAAAGCTCCAGGAGTAGTCACGTGATCTAATTCTTGCGAGATCTCGGCAGGCGTCTGTTGCCAGGGAAATTCCGAAATAGAAAGGCAGAAACGTACGAGGCGATGCGATCAGGAGTGTTTGTATTTTGTGGGTGTGCGTGGACTGTGTGTGTGTGGCAGTGCGAGTGCGCGGAGAGGGGAGTGCCTTCTTGTTTCACTTCCCTGCCGTTATGTTGGACATGGGGCGTGCGAAAGTTCGATGACACGTGCGAAGGATAGAGTAACGAGATGAGCCTCCGGTTGCTCGAAGAGGGCGTCCGCGCCCTTGACGTTTCCGCGGGACAGGACCCCGAGGCCTTCAACCCGTACCTCGATGCGCTTCCGCGTCTCCTGTCGGAGTGCGCGCAGCCAGGGGAGGAATGGGTGGACACGACTGCGGAGCGATCGAAGCGGAGCAACGCGGGCGCGCGCGTCGGCAAGGGGTTGCTTGGCGTGGACGCGAAGAGTGGGGCGGCAAAGGACATTGTGTTGTGCCTTGCGAATGACGCGCGCGACAAGAGGTCGCCGATGGCATCGATCAATGACGGCACTGTGACGGTGGGTTGGGCGTGGATCTTGTGTGGGGACACGTTGTTTGCAGCTCGTACTGCAGTGTGGGGGCTCTCTCGGAGTCGTTTCCCGTTGCAGTGTGTGCGCCGCTCTTCCTCTAACTTTGGCGACGCGTTTGGTGACACGCGAATGATTGCGCAGAAAACGAGGGAGTATGTGACGGTCCTTCAACTAGAGCGCTGCGACGAACTGGAGGCCTTCGCGTCCTCCGAACGCATTCGCGCGGCCGTCATAAAAATGCTCGAGGCCAAGACGCTCATGCTCCAACGGCGGAAGATCGAGCGCGAGGACGCGCGGCGGCTGCGAATGAGTCGGCTGCCGGTCGCAGGGAGAAGTCACAACGCGCACCATCCGCACTCGCCCTCGCCGGACGTTCTGCGGAATCGCGGACCCTCGCCCGTCCACATGCAGGCGCCGCCAGCACGGCTCGGCGGAGGTCCCGTCGCCTCGATACCCCTCGTGACGCCGCTGGGAGTGGCGCTCGCGGGTCGATCGACGCACCTGCGCGGCCGCTACGACACGAGCGACGCGGAGCTCGAGATGCTGCGCAGGATGGTGCGGCGCGCGTCACGTGACGGGCGGTCCGATTCGAGCGCAAGCCGGCGGTCGTCGGTGGCGTTTGAAGAGTTTGCGCTGGCCGCGCGCGCACGACGCGACTCGACCAACCTCGCGATGGGACTGGACGGCATGCTGCGAAAGCGGAGGCCGAGCGTGGTGAACCGAACCATCCCCAACACGCCGCTGGTCCCCGTGCCACCCCCGCGGCGGCGCGCTGGTCGGAGTGTGCGGTGGGTTCCTTGCGCTTGTGTGCCGTGGCAATGTGGCGGGGGGGGGGGGGGGGGGGGGGGAAGGAGGCGAAGAGAGTAGAGAATGGACGTGCATATATGGGGCCGTGTGCAGTAGATCTGCATGCCCCCTGCTGCATGGTGTGCAACCTTGCAGCTGCGTCTTTCGTTTCGGCTCGCTGTGGTTGTCCCAGCGCCTCCTTATCTGCACTTTTTCCATGTGTCGATGTCGACGCTGACCACTGGACCGTTGAACTGAGCCCTTGTGTCCTCCTCTTCCTCGCGCAGCTTTGCCGAATCGGAGGACCAGCAAGACGACGCCAACCTGAACGTCGAGGATCCCGACGTGCAGTCCGCCGCCAAATTTGCGCTCGCGATGCTCTCGCAGACGGCCGAAATCGAGGGCTTTGGCGACGGCCAGTTCAAGATGGTCGAGATCACGCACGCGCAGCGGAGGGCGAGCGAGCAGGTCGGCGACGGCCGCACATACACCCTGGACCTCGTGGTGGAGAACCCCGACGGCAGCGGGCTGAGTGCATACTCTGTGTCGGTCACAACGCTGAGCGACGGCGGTTTGCGGCTGGACGGCGTCGAGGACAAGGGCCCGCTGTTTGCCGGCATCACGCCGATGAAGCCCCAGGAACGCACGGCCACCGCGCGTCGGCTGCTGCGGCGGCGGCACACGGCTGGGATTCGGCTGACCAAGACGAGCGAGGCGGTGGAGAGCGAGGCGGACCCACTCCAGCGCGACTTTGGCGCCGAGGAGCAGGCGGGCGAGGACGTTGTTGCCGAGACGCCCGCCGACTCGTCGTACCACATGTTCCACATTCAGGGGCTGTTCAGCATTGTCAAGCAGAAGCCCGCGCAGGTCCTCGAGAAGAAGTTCAACGAGCTCGACACGGCCAAGCAGCGCCGCATCACGATTGAGGAGCTGCGCGAGAAAATGATCGACGAAGCCTCCGAGGTCCAGATCCAACAGATGATGAACGTGGGTGCGGGCGCCGCAATTGCGTCCGTCGGAGGCGTGTGTGACTGAGGGAGAGAGAGCGGCCCTTCTCTCGTCTTTTTGTGCTTTTGTGGGATTCTCCCAATGTGTGGGTGGCCTTTGGCGAGAGGCTTGGGGGAGGGGGAGGGGGAGGGAGGCATAGTTGCTTCGGTCGTTGCCTAACAGTCGTGCGCTGCGTGCAGATCTTCGACCTCAACGGGACGGGAAGCATCGAACCGGACGAGTTTGTCGTCGTCGCCTCCCTCAACGACCGCTTGACAGGGCAAAAGTGGGTCGTCCCTGTGTTTACGAGTGCACTCGATACGAGTGCTCTCACCACACACCAACAAGCTTCTTTTGAGTCGCGTGCCAAAATGCACACCTATCCGCGCACAGGTGTGTGCGTTGATCTAACCGTGTTCGACTTTTGTCCTCAGCCGCGGCTCGCAAGCCAAGGCGACCGCACTGGATCTCGATTTGCGGCTATTGGAAAAGTATATTGGCGCGTACAAGGTACGTCTTGTGGCGGTCTTTCAAGCAGCGCGCGTGCGCATAGACCGACTCACGAGTGCACGGCGCGATGCGGCCCTCGCGCGCATTTCACGTGTGCATCCGTGTCCCTCTCACAGTTGTGTGTGTGAATGCATGCCCCCAGCAGCACACGCGCTCGCCCAGCTGCAAAGACGCCCTTGTGTCTCTCAACAGCCCTCTCAGCATGCTGAGTGACTAATGTCCCAATTTCAGGACCTCTACTCGATTATCGACCAGGACCAGGACGGCTTCCTCGGCGACACGGACCTCATGGTGATGATGTCCGCGTCTGTCGGCATTGAACTCGGGACGGACCGCGATCTGATTGCGCAAATCAAGGGCCTCGTCGACACGAACAAGGACGGGCAGATCGACTTTATGGAGTTTCTCCGCTTCATTCCTTTCTTCCTCAAAATTCACCAGAACGCCGTCGACGATCCCCTGTCGCTTGACGCGGCGGAGAAGGGGCGCAAGCTCATCCATCGCATCGTGCGACGTCGGGAGACGATGAAACAGAGGTCCACCCGTCGCATGACGCAATGAAGACTGAGACTGCGAGCCAAAGGTGTTCCGTGCCGACTAAATGGGTTCAATATGTTCAAAATTCATTGAACGCCGTCGACGAACCCCAGTCGGCTGACGCCGGGCGGAGAAAGAGCACAAGCTCGTCAGGCATTATATTCGAGACGGGTAGTCCAGCCGCGGCCGTCGCATCACAGTTGACGCAATGAAGACATTCGTGAATGAATTTTAGACACTGACATTCAAATGAATGAATTTTTAGTGTGAATAGTGAAAAAATAGTGAATGACACCAGAACTGAACGCCGAAGACGGACCCGGGATCTCCTGTCGCTCGGCTTGACGCGACGGAGCCGCCTGAAGGGCTGCCGCGCAACGGCAAGCTCACTAAGTGACGAGACACAAAACGAAACGGTAGGTGACGCAATGACTGAGAGCTGACACCTTTTGAATTGTGAGAGTTCCGTAGAATGGCGAGAGTTTCCGATTGAGGAAACGGGGATTATGCGAATTCCATTTTCAATGTGCCGACCCACCCCCGAACGAGAATCCTTCCTTATGCAGAAAAAAGCGGGCCGGTATTCCCCAAATTGGTGATGCCGCACCACGAATTGGGCGGGGCTGACCGCTCCCGTGGGATTTAGACACCTTCCAAATATGGCGTGCTTCCTTCCTAATGGAGAAAGGGTTCCGCTGGGGCCACGTGGGCATTGTACGGGCGGTAATTGTGCCGTCGAAAGACCATGTGCAGTAGGCGCGCCTCCCCAACCCATGCACCGACCCCCTGTAGCGCGCCCATTCGCACAGGCCTGGCACGAGTCCGCTTGTGGCCGGGTTTTAATGATTTTTGAGATCGCCCAAAGCAAACTCTTGTGTCGCGCTTTCACGTAGTGGACGGCCCATTGTTCTCGAGGCCGGCGGCATTATATCCCAGTGCTTCACATAGAATCGTCGTCGCAGCCATAGCAGACGGCGAACGGTTTCAGTTGGTCGTTTCGCTCGGCGCTTCGGTCCGTGGCGCCCTTGGCCAGGATGCGCGCTCTCGTTGCCGTCGTGGCCCTGCTGGCGGCGGCCGCAGCGGTTGTTGATGCATCCCCGCAGGCGACGTTCACCGGCGCGGTCCTCCCTCCGGATGGTGCGTGAGACGGCATCGTGATTCGGCGTGGCTTGACTTATTTACTACTCGCCGTCGACCGTTATGTGCTATTTTATTGTCACTAGTCTTAGACCGAGCACCGTTGACGAGGCGGTCATTTCGTTTCTGTTTCGTGTTGTGGCGATTTCAATCGCCGGCGAGTGGCTGGCCGTTTTGTTTGGCTTTAGTCCAATGGCGTGTATGCTTTCGTCTCGGACCGGATGAATTCTAACTTGTCCCACGCACGCCGGCCAGTCTGGCGCCCGCAACACTGATTATTGACAAAGCTGACCGCGGCCGTCCTTACCCTCCCACAGGCACCGTGCGCACTGTGTCCATCTCGTACAATAACGGCAACAACTTCCTTTCGTCGGGCGACAAGCTGTATATCGCCGAGGGCCACACGAAGGCGCTCAAGTTCAAGCTCGACGACTACCCGGCATCGACAGTCACGCTGACGCCGTCGTTTGTTGGCTCGGACATCACCTTCCCCGACGTTGTCATTGACGACACGAACTACAAGACGGGCGTCACCATCTCTGTCGCCGGAAACAAGGCGACGTGGAAGGATAAGGTCACGGTGACGTTCACCTCGACCATCGAGCCGCCCCATGTCGGCATTTCGGCTCCGAGCGAGATCTACATCATCGTGGTGCCGGGTGGGTCTCACTGATGCATTTCGTTTTTCCCCCGTCACGCTTTCAGTCTGTGGTCGAAGGCCCGTTGCGGCACCGCACGGGGTTGTGCGCCGACTGCCTTTTGGAAGACTCACTGTTGTCGGCTGGTGACTGTGCATGCCGCACGCAATTATACTGGCATCTGATGGTCGATGTTTACCGGCCGCTGTCACCGACCGCCGGCGACTCTTGACTGTGCTTTGGCGGTCACTTGCACCCTGACCCGGCATTCAGTTGTCTAACCGCCCGTGAATGCGACCCCGCTCCGCAGCCACGTCGGTTCTCGTCTTCGAGAAGACCAGCGGGGCCGACAGCTTCGAGGAGTCGACGAGCGACAACGAGTCGACCTTTGGGGCGCAGTTCTACCTCCAGTCGCCTCCCGGCGAGAAGGTCACTCTGAAGCTGACGACGTCGTTCAACGGCAAGGTCGCCAGCGAGAAGACGCTCACCGGCTCGACGATTGATACGACGGACTTTGACGAGCCCTATAGCAAGAACCTCGTCGTGCCGATTGGGTCGGGCGGCTACGACGTGACGTACACGCTCAGCAAGGTGTCGGGCGACGTGGACATTGAGCCAAAGTCGATTACGATCAAGTCGTTCAAGGGTGAGTGTGCCGGCCCCAACAGGCGTGACCCTCTGAACCCTGCCCGGCGATGCCACGGCTGCCATCACACTCGTATATACTCCGTGACTGTCAGTGTCTGGCCAATCTGGATGAAGGGGTGCATGTAACATCCCCCCCCCCTTTGCGCGGGGCTGCTCATCAGCTGATCCGTGTTCCCGTCGCTGACCGGCTTTCTTCCCTTCCCCCGTCGCGCAGTCGTCAGCATCGTGGCGGAGCGTGTTGTTGACGCGCACAACACCGGCGGCGTCACGGGCTTTGACGTTTCCCTCTCGAATCCCCCGATTGACGACACGGTCATCTCGATCGCCTTCGATTCGGGCAGCGGGCTCTCCACGCGTACCCCGACGCTCAAGTTCAACAGGACCAACTACGACGTGAAGCGGCGCGTTGAGGTCGCGGGCACGCACTTGACGGAGGAGAATGCGAAGTCGGCTGTTACGTTTGACAAGGTGTCTGGCACGTCAACGGTCAAGAAGGTCACCAAGTACGCCATTCTCGTGTCGTCGTGCAAGCACGTCAACACGAAGCCCGTGGTCGACAGCAAGACGAGTGGTCCCACGTACGCGATCGACGAGGACGTTGCGCCCGCGCTCAACAACGGCATTCTCGTGGCGTCGATCTTGCAGAATCTCCTCTACGACGCGGACCTTGAGGAGCTCTTTGGTCCCCTCGGGTTCAAGACGGCCGACGTGTTCGCGGTTGCGATTGCGGTGATGAGCCGCACGAAGACGGACTTCGGCAACCCCAGCATTGATCGCCAGAAGATCATCACGCCCGACGTTGCGCGCAAGCTCGACGCGAGGCTCGCCGGCTTTACAAACGAGCGCGTGAACTACTTTATCGAGGACGTTTTCGACTCTATCCACGCGATCAAGGTGGCGTCGATGACGGGGAGCGGCGCGTGGCAGTACGCGTCGCTGCCGACGGGCTCGGACTGGAAGGCGGTCAAGGTTGGCGACATTATCAACCCGTGGTCGCGCGTGCGCTACACTCCGTCGGCCAACGAGAACGGCAACTATGAACTCAAGTTCAACGCGCACGACCGCGCGACGGGCCTCATTGCGTGCACGATGAATCCGGACACGCTCGACAGCGACGACGTTGGCACGGAGACGGTGACGATCAACGCCGTGAACGACCGTCCCGTGTTTAAGAATCCGTCGGTGTTTACCGCGTCGATGGAGCCGAACCCATACTGGAAGGTGTCGGACGGCGACCAGGGTGGCTCGATCGCGGGTTTTTTTGCGAAGGACATTGGCCTGTTCGCGGACGTCGACAATGCCGAGGTCGGCGTGGCGATTACCGGCCTCGCGCCCCTCGGGACCGCTGGCAAGGGGTCCTGGGAGTACAGTGCTGACGGGGATTCCTGGACGCCGGTGCCGCCGGGGCTGAGCGCCTCGTCTGCCTTTCTGATTCCGCCGGGTGCAAAGCTGCGCTTCCGCCCGACGACGACTTACCTGGGCACCGCGACCATGTTTGTCCTCGGCTGGGACGCCACGGTCGGCACCCCCTATTCGCTTGCGAACGTCGCGGGCGCGACGGGCACCTTTGCCCTGTCCCTCAGCTCCGGGAAGAACGGCCAGGTTGCCCAGCCGAGGCTTGGGTGCAATGGCGTGGCTCGTTCTGAGAAGCAGTTTGACGCGTGCGGCACGTGCGGCGGAACGGGCGCCGCGTGTGCCGGGTGCGACGGCGTGCTCGGTTCGAACAAGGTGAAAGACATTTGCGACGTGTGCGGCGGCAGCGGCACGGCGTGTTTGGGCTGCGACAATGTGCTGGGTTCCGGAAAGAAGCTCGACGACTGCGGCGTCTGCAACGGTGGCAACGCCGCCAAGGACTGCGCGGGCGTCTGCTTTGGAAAGGCCGCGATCGATGACTGCGGCGAGTGCACGGGCGGCACGACGGGCAAGGCCGTGAACGGGGCGAAGGACTGCAACGGCGTCTGCCGCGGCACGGCGTTCCTTGACGACTGCAATGCGTGCGTCGGCGGCAACACCGGTCACGAGGCGGGCTACACGAAGGACTGCCTGGGAACTTGCGGGGGACCGTTTGTCGTCGACAAGTGCGGCGTGTGCGCCCCTGCGACCCAGACGGACGCTGAGAAGATTTACGTGGACTGCGCGGGCGTTTGCGATGGCGAAGCCTATCTCGACTCGTGCGGTGCGTGCGTTGGGGGCACCACGGGCAACGCCGAGGGCTACCTCAAGGACGTGTGCGGTCAGTGCAACGGTAACGGCGACTCGTGCAAGGGTTGCGACGGCGTGGCCAACAGCGGAAAGAAGTACGATCTCTGCGGCACCTGTGACGGCGCCAACGCGTGCTCGCTCGTCCACGAGGTCCTGCCCACCCAAATCCCCGCCGGCAAGGCGATTTCTGTCGAGGTGCACGGCTTGCAGCTCGTGTCGAACCCGGGCTCGCAGTGCCGCTACTACACGAACGACGGCGCGTCGCACGAGGTCTCTGGCACTTTTGACTCGGCCACGAAGGTCCACTGCGACCTGCCATCCACCCTCGCTCCCGGCTCGTATCCCATCGACGTAACCAATGGCGATGGTACCTACACGACGTCGCGCGTGACGGTGCTGGTGTTTTCGGATACCATTGCCCTCACGGCCCCGACGACGACCAGCTTCTACACGGACGAGACGAAGCCGCTCAAGTTTGCGTCGCAGACGAACCTCGGTAGCGCTCCGCCGACGGGCGTTGTGTGCGAGTTTTCTTCGGCCAACCTCACGGACGTCTTGTATGAGAAGATATACCTGAACGACGGCTCCGCGTACTGCGACATTCCGTCTGCGCTGCGCGCCCACTCGTTCAAGGACGTGACTGTCGAGGCGTACATTGACTATTTTGACGGCGACCGTGTCTTCCACCTCACGGAACCGTCGACGTTCACCATCAACATGGTCGCGCGTGCGGCGACGGTGAAATCGGCGACCTTCACAGACGACGCGACGCAGATTATCGTGACGTTTGACCACAACGTTGTGTACGGCGGCGGCTTTTCGGGCAAGTGCGACGACCTCTTCGACAGCAACTCGTGCACATCCCTCGGGGGCGAGAAGGCGTCGTTTGCGTTTACGGCGTCTAACCAGCTGACGATTACCGTTCCGAAGACGGCGACGGCCGAGCCGCAGAATTCGCTGACGTTCAAGGCGGACATTCCGCTCGTGCGCGCGGGCGAGGATGTCAGCGACAAGACGACTGGCTCGTTTACCCTGTCGTACGTGCAGGTGGTCCCCGTCGAGCCCGTCCTCGTGATCACGGCGCCGCAGTCTGTTGGCGCGTGCGATCCCATTGTGCTTGTCGCCGAGGCGCTCAGCGGGTCGGGCGGCCGTCCGCTGACGATGGACTGGGACGTGTCGAGCTCTGACCCCGACGAGGACCTGACGGCCATTCTCGACGTCCTCACCCCGACGGCGTTTGGCAACGTGCTTATTCCCAACGAGGCTCTGACACAGGGCAACACGTACACGTTTGCCGCGGAGGGCACCAACTTCCTCAAGATTCGCAGCGCCCTCGTGTCGGCCGTTTCTATGGTCGCGGAGGACGCCGTCCCGAAGGTTGAGATTAACGGCGGAGTGTACCGAGAGGCGTACCGCGGCGAAAAGTTGACGATTTCGTCGTCGGTGACGCGTTCGCCGTGCGCCGAGGAGCAGACCGGGGACCTCGTCTTTGCGTGGCAGATCACGGGCGGTCCGATTGCGACGACGTTTACGATGCCGACGACGAGCGTGGGTGTGCTCACCATTCCCGAGCGGACGCTGGCGGCGGGCACGACGTACACGGTGCAGCTGACGGTCAGCATTGCGGGCAGCGCCACTTATGCGACGGCGGTGCAGAAGCTGAAGGTCAAGTCTTCGCCGCTGCGCGTGGGGATCGTGTCGTTTGGTTCGCAGATCAACCGCAACAAGCAGTGGCAGGCGCACGCCACGTGCGTCGATCCGGACGAGGCCACCGCGAACTGCCAGTTTGAGTGGACGTGCATCGACCCCGCGACGGGCGCGCAGTGCTTTTCGAAGACGAACAAGGTGCTCACGGGGATCGCCTCTGTCAAGTCGACAATCACGACGGACACGATTGTCGTGCCCGGTGTGTGGCGCTCCGGGGCCACGTACGCGTTCACGGTGAAGGCGTCCAAGGGGGCGCGCTCGACGACGGCTACGACGGTGGTCAGCGTGAACGAGGCGGAGACGATTCCCGTGACGATCGAGGCGCTTTCCTTCGGCACGAACAGCAAGCAGTCGCCTGACAAGCCCCTCGTGCTGCTTGGGCACGTGATTGCGAACCAGGCCCTCAAGCGAAAGTGGAGGTCTATCACCACGGACGGCTCTGCGGAGCTCTCGCTCGATGCCGCGTTCCCCTGTGCCGCGGGTGTGAGTTCGTCGGGTTCTCTCGACAAGCCCGGTCTGTGCGTCCCGGCGTTGGCGCTCTCCCCCGGCGCGCAGTACCGCCTCCGCTTGACGGTGACGCAAGAGTCGAACGGGGCGCAGGGTGTGGCCGAGATTGTCGTCAAGGTCAACGCACCGCCGAAGGGCGGCTCGCTCAGCGTCAAGTCGCTCGACGGCACCAGCGTGGCCGTTTCGTCCAAGTTTGCGCTCGGCTCTGCTGGGTGGGTGGACGACGACGGCGACGGCCCGCTCGTGCACTCGTACTTTGTAAAGGTGGATGCCTCTGGAAAGGAGCAGCTGCTCGGCGGCCAGCAGCAGGGCGCGTCGACGAAGATCACCACGGCGATTCCGAAGCACTACTCTGGCGCGTCCACGCAGACAGTCTACGTGCGCGTGTGCGACCGCTATGGCTCGTGCGCCGTAGAGTCGGCAACCGTCGAGTTGTCCGACCCAACGATCGCGGTCTCGGATGCCGCTACGCTCGTGTTGTTGGCTGGTACGAAGTATGTCACGGAGGGGCGCGACTACTCTACGTATTTGTCGATCGTGGATCCGCTGCTGCGGCTTCTCGCCAAGAGCAACGATTTTTGCACGGCGGCCAAGGGGTCCGACGTTGCCGCCTCGGTGCTCGCGACGCTCAACGCTGCCAAAATCTCGGTTAACGACGGGGTTGTGTCCGTGGACATCCCGCTCTCTCAGATCAACGTGAAGCGCTACATCGCGGTGTACTCGCTGGTGATAACGAAGGTTGCGGCGTGCAGCAAGGCGCAGATCAAGGCGATTATGCCTGTCGCGTTCTTGGTTCAGACGATCTACGCGTACGCCGGTTACGTCAGCCTCGCCGACGCCGTGAAGATCCCCATCGACACGGACACGGCAGTGGACAATTACAAGTACTTCGTCGGAATGATTCGCATCTTGGGTGCGGTGTTCTCGACTACCGGCCTCGGCCGCCGCTCGCTGGACGATGGGGACCAGGCGCTCCTCGGCCTCATCAACGGGCAGCGCGCGACGGTCAACCAGTACATTGCTGGGCACTACACGTCTGCGCCCGCCGACGACATCGTGTCGGACAACGGCATCTTCACGCGTTATGTCGCTTTCCTCGTTGCGCGCGACGACCGCGCCAGCAAGTACGAGATTCCGGGCTTTTGCGCCAGCGGGAAGGGCGACGACTCGTGCGGTTCGAACTTTGCCGGGTCGTTTTTCGACACGGTCAACTTCGACTGCCCGAACAACGGGTTTGACTGCGTAAAGGTGGTCGTGGCCTCGTGGACGCGCTTCGACGGGCTTGCGCTCGCCGAGCAGGCGATGTGAGTGTCCGACTCGTGTCGCTTTTTGCGTCGCTTGCATTGCTCTGTTCGCGCCTTTCTCCCCCCC
>CALSCQ010002476.1:0-29119 GCA_943704525.1 Pigoraptor vietnamica | reverse complement strand
TGCACGTGGGGCGTTGAGGTTTTGTATTCTCCTGATTGTCTAGATTTGTGTCCCATTTCCTAGCATGGTTGCCACACGCACGCACACATACACACAGCGCACACAGATGCCATCAACCCTCCTGCATGCCCCCACCCAATACACACCAACACACACACACACGCACACGCACACACACACGCACACACACATGCCTTGTGCCAAATGCAAAACACCCACCCTGCTTACAGAAGAAGTCATTCGCCTTATCTCCGAACGTCTTTCCGCTCGCCTTGTAAGGGCCGCTCTTGGACAGGCCGGAACCGCCCGACTCATAGTTGGACGTCAGCCCCTACCGCACACACACGCACGCATACACACACACACACACACACACACACACACACACACACGAATGTAAGTACTTGGCATGTAATGGTCACTAGTAACGATACTCATGTGCATGTTCGCGCACCTGCTCGTCCTCGAACGCTTTGTTCGTAATGACTGCCGTGCGACTGTCACCCTGCACATTGTCCCAAACACAAACACTCGCTTTAGCACATCCACGCGCACAATAGCGTCTCCAAAGAGGGGCAGTGAAGAGGCTCACATACCCCCGCCGGCATTTTCGCACTCCCGCTCGCTGCGTTATCACTGCCAAGACAGAGTAAGACTGTGTCGCTTTGCAATGATGCGCCTCGATGCACATGTGCCACCTACCGAGGCGGACAGAGTGCAACAGCCACAGAACGGCTCCGAAACGGTGATATGCCCCGCAAAAAGCAACGCAGAGGACGTCGCGCTTCTCTCTTCTGAGAAGGGATGCGGGGGGAGTGTGTGTGTGCGTGTGCGTGCGTGAAGCGAGGGAAAGAACGGACATGTGGCTGTTTGTTGTCAGAGTGGATGCGTGCCACCTGCCGAGAAAACCTTATATGTCTATTTATCAAGACATTTTATCCATATACGTATAAAATTTATCTATATTTCTGTATAAAGAAATATCAACCCATATGTTTCGGCAAATTGGCCTGTGGGTTTGAACCAAATTAGGAAAACGCCCTTTTGCACGTGATGGCGCCAAACGCGAAGGGTGAGTGTTTTTTTTTCCACACTCTTCGCCTTTCGCAAAGTCCTTCTGATCCCAGCGCGCATTCCACAATACACGCTACTCCCTCACAGCGCAGGTATTGTCTGAGCTTCGACTTCCAGTCGATTCGGTTGGAGCATGTTGCGCAAAAGAGAAATTCATATAGCACCGCTGCCCGCAGCATGGGCCGCACCGGCGGCCATGGGCAAAAGTTCACTATCAGCTCAATCCAGTAGACGCCTCGAGGAGTCTGGCCATCGCGGTTGGCCGGAAAGTAATTCTTCCAGCTGTCATCCGTGACTCAATCTTTTCAAACGGCCCAAACACCAGCCCACGAAAATTCTACATTGTTCACATTCCGGACACATTTTAAACGACAGAGACAAATGCAAACTTAAATAAATAATAAAAACTTTAATACACACCGGGTGGCGTCACACGGGCATTGCTCGCGCGAAGGCGGCGAAGTGCCAACTTATTTGCGTAAATTCTGAACACGAAAATACAAGGGGATATTCGCACTCAAACCCAGATCAATTCTGACGACAAAGTCAATTTCAGACGACAAAGTCTACAGCGAGACCTATATTAATATGGACCTTCAAGCGTTTGAAGACCCCGGCGACCAGCGCGAGTGTCTCACGTGGCCTTGCGGTCTCACGGACGACGAGAGAATGGACCTCCCCGACCAGAACATGCACGCAATAAGTGTACGTGGCGCGGCACTCATCGGACCTGAGATTGTCTTCGCCCGATTGACGTACCACACTAGCGGCTCCCATTGAAGCACAATTCGCCCCTGCGTGTGCTAATTCCATACTTCTTCTCGTTTATCCACATCGTTTCACACACTCCGCCCCTCCTTTCTACAGTGGCAGCCTCACGACGTCCCTAACGTCTTCCTTCCCAAGCCAAGCGAACGAAGCATGGCGCCAATTCACACACCGGAAGGCCCTCGCCTCCATCCAGAGTCGCAGTTGTAGTTGTAAACGGTTTCTCTCGTGTGTTTCTCTCTCTTCGTCGGTCACGTGGAGTCCAGTTGTCCATAGCGACCGTTGATGGCTATTTTCGATCATTGAAACGGGAGTCGAGAAATTCCACCGGAAACACGGGCATGTTCAAATTAAATTCTCAAGGAGACTATTAAATTAGATTTGCGTGAAAATTCCGCTCAAGAGAGTGTCCGTTTTCAAATCGTACCCTCGGGCAAGCAAATCTGTCCAGCTAAGCCGCTTTGTGTGACACGCACAGTTTCGCCAACAGAAACCAGTGTGTGAGCAAGAAACCTCTTCATCAACTCTGCGTGTGCATGTCCCTACACACGCATGCTTGTGTGTGTGTTTGTGTGTTTGTACACTCCTCGTATGCGAATCACCTCCGCGCGGTGATTTTTTGACTATTTGACGCGCCGGGAGTGTGTTCCGGTGTACGCGTGGTGCGATTCGTGCATCTCGGCATCCTTGCTCTAATGTCACAGCCACGCGGACCCCGGGCCATTTGGCCGCGCAGTTGAATTGTGGTCCGTCAGCTGCCGAGTGCCCGCCTGTGTGGCGGCGCGAGGCCGAGGCGAAAATGATGGAGTCGATGTTTGACCTGGACGCGGGGATGCACGCCATCGAGCACGGCGGCGACGTCAAGGTCGGCGTGTGCCGATCGTGCGACGTCGAGAAGCACCTGCGCCGCACGTCGCGTTGGTTCGATTTGTGCGCGGATGCGTACAAGCGGCGAATTATCGAGCGGTTGCTGAAGCACTTTGACTCGAAGGACATGCGGACTTACCTCCGCGGCATCCTCAAGCCGCTGCTGCGCAAGGACTTCCTCTACTCGAAGCCGTCCAATATGCCCGTGCCGCACTCTGAAAAGGTCGCGCCGGAGAAGTCGGCCACTGCGTCGCCGGAGGAAGAGAAGGATGCAAAGCGGCGGGCGGACTCTGCCGGATCGCGCAAGGCCGTCTCGATCAAAGAGAAGACCGAAGGCGAGGATGAGGACGGGGGCGGGGAGGACGGGGAACAGCCGCAGAGCACGAAGGACGACGCATCTTCGTCCATGACCGCGGAAGAGATGGCGGTGGTGGCGACGAACAGGTTTTCGACGCGCACGCCGTACGCGTATCGCGTTGGGGGCATCACGTACGACGGGGGGATGGACCAACTCGTGGCGAAGCTCTTCAAGTGGTACGAAACGACGACGCCGTGGTCGAAGATCAACTTTGTCGTGGGCTTGCTTCAGGACTGCGACGTTCCCCTGCTCGAATTTACGATGGGGCTGCTCTCGCGATCGAAGAAGAGGGACCTGATCCGGTCGCTCCCCGTGCACATCTCGAAGCGGATACTCTCCTCCCTCGACGACGACACGCTCAAGTCGGCGATGCGCGTGAGCAAGCACTGGCTCCAGCTGGTGAAGGAGGTGCTCGCGGAGAGGGAGCTGAGGAAGGAGGCGAACATCATGCAGGAGTTTTACGCGCGGAACATGAAGTCGTCCAAGGCCGTTTCGGAGATCGAGCAAGGCGACGAAATCCAGGTGCGTGCGACAGAGGCACCGCGCCTTGTTCCCCACTCTCCCTCCCCTTGGATTCGCATTCCCGCGCATTTATCGATCATGCGTGCCTCGTCGACTCACACGCACCCTGTTTCCTTTCTTAATGTGTTTGCCGCTCACTCCTCATTTTCTCTCTCCATGAACACGTGCGCAGTCGATGTGGCTTGAGGAGCGCAACAACTTTTGCGGGCGGTACAACCTGCGCGCCTTCCGCAACCAGGAGGAGCGCGGGCGTGTCACGCACTACGACGGCAACACGCACGTGATCAGCGCGTCGTGGAATCGCACCATCGAGGTCTGGAACGTGGCGACGGGCAAGTGCGTGCGCATCATCAAAGGACACGCGGGCTCCGTGCGGTGTCTTCGCCTGTGCGAAAAGTTCGACTTTATTCTCAGCGGCGGCTTCGACACGACCATCCGCCAGTGGGAGCTCAGCACGGGCGCGTGCAAGCGAATTCTCAAGGGGTGGGTGGCGCGTTCGCGTGTCTGTGTATTGCGTATGTGCGCATTCGTACTGTGCCGGGATAGCCAGCTTGGGGTTGTGCCAAGCGCATAAGAGTGTGCGCGTGTGTTGTGTGTGCGTCGACGGCGTCCTGAGTCTGTTTTATTGTGCAGGCACACGAGCACTGTGCAGTGTCTCGACCATGACGACGAGCTCATCGTGTCGGGCTCTCGTGACCACAACGTCAAGAGTGAGTGGATAATTGCGTGCTCTTTTTTCCCCCTCATTAGTGTCTGCGTCTTGGATTGGGCGAGGCAATGCCACGGTGCCTAACACTGCTTATTTTGACTGTTCCGTGTTCGATGGAATCCTGTTGCCTGTCTGTCTAGTTTTCGCTGTCTGCACTCGACAAGGCAAAAAAGTCACGTGCGCCTAACGCCTTTTCCTGTGCCACAGTTTGGAACTTCGAGTCGAACCAGTGCATTCAGACGATTCACCACACGAGCTCCGTTCTCTGCCTTATGCTGCACAAGAAGCGCCTCGCGACGGGCACGGCCGACGGTGAGGCACTCGCGCGCACGCACGCACACACGCATGCACGCACACCCACCCAACAACATACACACACACACACACACACACACACACACACACACACACACACACACACACACACACGTGGCACGCATGCACACACACACACACACACACACACACACACACAATCTGTAGGCGTCTCACGTTTCGCGTGCATCCGCTCGCAGGCAAAGTGCGCATCTGGAATCTCGAGACATACAACTGCACGCGGTCCATGCTCGCACACACGGGCCCTGTGAACTGCATACAGTTTGACGACTGGCATCTCATCAGCGGCGGCGCTGACCACGAGGCCAAGCTATGGAGTGTCAAGACGGGCATGTGCCTGAAGGTGGGGCCGGCCGCCTCTACGTTATGTACGCGCGCGCGCGTAGGTGTGCATGCACACTCCGCGCTGGACCCGCTTCCACACAAGCACTTATGCACCATACGCGCCTGCGCAGGTCATGGAGCATCCCGACGAGATTAACGCGCTGCAGTTTAGCCACCTCCGCGTCGTCACGGGCGCCGGCGACGGCAAGGTGCGGGTGTGGAACCTTCGCACCGGCCACTGCATTCGCACGCTCCGCATTTCGGCGGCCTCGGACCCCATCCGCTGCCTCACGTACGCCGACGTCGACCGCCTTGTGATTAGCACCGACGCCGGCATCACGGCGATCGATTTTGAGACTGGACGCGAAAACCAAGCCGCCGGGGCGAAGACTGACACCGAGGCGATGGAGGCCGCCGCCGCCAACAAGCGGTGGCTGGCGGCGGCGCAAGCGGCTGAGCGCGAACGCCAACGGAAGAACAGGGACCTTCCCGAGTTTGCGCGGGATCCCAACGCCGCCGGTCCGCGGGAAGAGGGTCCCCAGCGCCACGCACATCTCCTGCAGCTCATGTCGTCGCTGCGCGCGCGGCCACTCGCCGGCGTTCCCAACCTGCCTGAGGGTGCGGCGCCGAACGTCACGGCATCGGAGCCCCCTCCCATCCGCGTCGAGACGCTCGAGGTGCCCCAACCGCCGCCGACTGTCGCCGCCCTGCAGGAGGCGGAGGCGGCCGTGAATGCCGCGGGCATCACGACGCTCGACAAGACGAAGGCGGCGTCGGCCGTGCTTTTGGCGTCGCGCAAGTCGAAATCGCAGACGATCACGCCCGTGCAGGAGAAGGGCTGGGCGGTCGCTCGCGTCGGGGACAAGACGCCGCTGCCGCAGCACCCGCTCGACCTCCAGCAGCGGCCGCGCTCTTCCCTCGGCGTGCGCGAAGGCGAATCGATGGAAATTGTCGACCTGGATCCCACGTCGTTGCGTGCGCGCGCGCGTCGTCCCGCGTCGGCCGTCGCCGCGCTCGTCCAGGCCGTGTCGTCGTCGGACATTGGGCGGGCGGCGTCGCGGGCACAGAGTGCAAAGTCACTCCGGTCGACAATTGCCGCCAACGCGGCTGTCGCTTCGCAGTTTCCCCCGGGGTCGACCATCGGACCAGACGGCGTCGTGCTCGCGCCGGCCGGCCGACAGGTCCCTGCCGCTCTCGCCGTCACTCAGCTGCGCGATCTCACGGGAACGATGCCTCTGCCGTTTGGAAAGAGCATCAACGACCCGTGGCCCACCGACGTCGCCGAGGCGAAAGACGGACAGAAGCGACCCAAGTCGTCGCCCACGCGGAAGGCGTCGGGCAAGGGCGGGCGGGCTCGTCGCGTCAAATCTGGCCACGCAGCTGTACGCGTGCCTGCTCAAGGAGGCGCTGTGTCGCCGTCGTCGCCGAAAGGGTCGCCCAGAGGCTCACCGAGGAGTGCGCGCAAGCAGCCCAAGCCGGCGCTCGAGTCCGAGTCGTCGTCGGAGGACGAGGGGAAGCGCTCGTCGTTTCCGCGGGGGTCGTCGCGCACGCCGCGGCCAACGAAGGCCACGGACAAGCGCCCACCGCGCGCGCCCGCAAGCACCACCATCACCATATTGCCTGTGACAGAGTACGGCGTGACGTCGTCGGCGCTCAAGATAAGCCTGTTGCGGGTGCCGTCGGACGTGACGGACAACAGCGAAGGGGGGCTTGCGAACTACGGAATGTACGCCAACACTGGCGTGTATTTCCGCGATCCGAACGAGTTTCTCACGTCTCTCTGAGGCTGTGATGGGAGGGCTTGGCGCGCGAGTGCGTGCACACACCATGTGCATCATGTCTTTGGTGGCTCGTGTCTTAGAGACGCGCGCCCTAGACATCGCATGCACACACGATACGTCGTTTCGCTGCCCGACAGTGCCTCGTGCAGCGTAATGAACGTCCATCACGCATACACAATTGTTGGCAGGGTGCGCACAGTTCCTTCTTATTGCTCAGTACAACTTGAGATGCCCCGTCACGGCATCGATGAGAGACGCAGGCGCTGCACACGAGGCAGAAACAAAGTCAAGCCAATGCCCACGTGCAAGCACGCATGCGGAGCAGGAGTAATATAAACACACGCACAGAGCACAACACACGGAGCCATAAACACACGCACAGAGCACAACACACGGAGCCATAAACACACGCACAGAGCACAACACACGGAGCCATAAACACACGCACGAGCACAACACACGGAGTCATAAACACACGCACAGAGGACAACGGAGTCAAAAAACACACGCACAGAGCACAACACACTGAGATGCAATGCGAATAACGCGTGTCAATGACTGAAGAAGGCCCCTTGCAACTCACCTGGACCAACAGCCAGCACCGTCTTCGAATTGGGCGCAATTTGCGTTCGCCCCGCATCCCTAATAACGTTCGCGACAAGCCCAGCTTCCTGCGCCGCCCGCCGGAGCTCCATGCTGTCGAAACAAACCCACGTGTAAGCTCCCGTGTCTGCAACGCCAGTGTGCTGTGCACGTTCTCTCTAAAGTTGGGGTCGGTCGCAACAATACCCACAGTTGCTTGTCGCTGTCGCCGCGAAGCACAATTTTGGGCTGACCCGTCATCTCCCACGCGCGCAGGCCCTGAAGAGTATTGGCGAGCGACCGTTAACACCCTCAACCGCAGCAAACTGCATGTACCATGTTACTCACTTCGGGATTTGTTTTGCGCATCTCCTTATAATTCGCAAGTGTTGCGTGCGAGCACTGCGACAGCGAACCGAAACAGCTTCAGCACATGTGCTTCCACACGTGTCGAGCAGGGCAAAAAGCAGCGGAGTATGGCGCACACGCAGGGACGATTGCGGTTTAATACACATCGCAGCAGGGCAAAAAGCAGCGGAGTATGGCGCACACGCAGGGACGATTGCGGTATAATACACATCGCACCTGCGCGGCGACCTTGCCCTTGCCCATCTTGAGGTCATTATTAACCACCAACACCTGCGCAAGCAACGTAAGCCATGACGCACATAACGACAGTAGCATATCGTGACGGAATCCCTCGTGGGCTCCTGTGTGATTGGACAGGAAACGACGTCGGCGCATCGTCACTGTCGTACGCGTCCCCCGATCACACTGAAAAGGCCCAACGAGGGAGGCAAACGAGTAGTAGTAGCACCCACCATCTTGTATTCGCCGTCGTCCGCCGCCCCTTCCGTCGCAGGCGAATCACCCTGGAAAACACAAAGAGACCAAAACAGAAAAAAAACCATCAATGCGAGGACATTGTTTCAATAAGCACGACGCATTCGCCAGAGCACACGCACCGATGACACGCGGTTGTACCGCGGACGGAGCGTTGACGTTACAAGCGAATTGACGATCCAGCCCGCGACGAAAGCGCCGGCGGTCGCCAGGCCAAGCTCAAAGGAGAATGTGAAACCCATGCTGCTGCCAAGCAAAAAAAAGGGCACCTCTAAAGACACCTTTCTCCTTCTAACTGCAGTTCCTTTTGTTTGTGTGTGTAATTGCAGAAACGACAGAGACCATTGCACATGCGTACCACGTTACCCAACCGGTTACCCGCACGCAAAGTTTACGATCGGACGGCAATTACGACGCACCCCGGATGATTCACAGTCGCGCTCTCGTGCGAGTAAAGCGGCTTCAATTTGACAACTGCCGTTTTTTGCGAGAAATCTTCTGAATTTTCAATTTATTGAGAGAGGGAAGGGGACATCACATTGCCTTGCCTCGGCACCGCTTCAAAAAAACGCTTCTCTCCCTCCACAGCAAGACGTGCGCTCTTCTCTCCCTTCCCTCTTGTCGACCCTTTGCCAAAGGCAGGTTTGTGTGGAGCATGCGTGGGCTGTCTGCAATGGGCGTCTTTTTGCGTGTGTAGGGCTGATTATCGTGCGCCGCAGGCACCGTGAAAATGTCGCTCCTCCGTGGCCAGATGCAGAAGTTGCTCACGCGCAACCTCCTCGTTGCCTCGGGGCTTGCCACCGTCCTCGCGGGGAGGTGCGTTTGTGCGGGACATGCGTGTTTGGGGTTCGAGATGTGCGACAGAATAGCCCCAGTCTTTTTCTCCAGCGTTCATGTCGCAGGGTTGCCTTGAGTGTGGCTCACACAGCCTGTGCGGCTTTTTTGCTGCTCCATACGTGCGCGCCTGTGCTCATCCAGCATTGTCCTCTGTATGCAGCTGGTATGTGTTTGACATCCGCGCCAAGAAGCAGCGCTTTGAGCAGTTCCACAAGCTCTACGCTGCCGAACAGCGGAAGATTGACGCGGCGCGGTCGTGAGGCGCACGTGTAAATGCGTTGTCGTCGCCCCGTTGGAATTTGTTGGCGCGTGGACCTTTCGCGCTTGTATGATATGGAGTGTATGTGCGTGGATTTCGGTTCGAGTCGGAGTGTCGCGGCGCGGTGTGTGGCGCGGTCGCTTTGTATAGCGTTGTGAGTGTTGTGAGCCTTGGGTGCTTGCGGCATTTTCGGTGAGCGTCCTCGGTCGTGCGAGGTGAGGCCCCATTCGACGCGTGGCTGCGCGCGCTTCATTTCCAAGTTTATGTTTCGCACTTAACGCGCACACATTTTGCATGTGCATCGAAATTACAAACACACAGACGCGCCATCTCACGCACCATCACGCACCACAACGCACCATAACGCACCCCACACGCACGCGCACAGACGAATGCGCCATGCTCTTCGCCCTTTGACGTCGACAAAAGGCATGCGAGCCTGGAACTCACGCGCTTGAACCCAAACCTTTTTCTATTTTGTTTGTTGATTCTACTAATGTCCGTGTTGCCTTTTGCCCACTCACAGGCACCGCTCACGTGGACGGTCCTCTTTTGCCGCATTAAACGCGATGTCGGCATGCGCTGTGGGCACTTTGGAAACAATTCGATGCACGGCAGTCATAATTTAATGGCAATCGAAGCACGCGGACGAAATTCTGTACAAGGGGAAAGAGAAAGCGCGCGCAACGCATGGAGTCACAAACAAAGCAGGAGAGTTGACGAAAGTATGTTCCGTAATTCACGGGTCACCGCGAGCTGCGTGGTTCGCGGCAGCCGCTATCGCGGCGATTTGATCGAGAGCGCGCTGTCTGCGCGTCCACACGTCGCCGAACGCCAGCGCCGCTCTCCGGCGCATGGGGGGCAGAAGGGACGAGTTGAGGCGACCGATAAAGTCATGCAGAGACCTGGTAACGAACACGCGCACACGTCAGCCGCGGACGTTACGTGCCAGCACGAAGGCATAACAAAACAACAGAGTCGAAGATAACACAGGTACACTCACATATCGTCGGGAGGGATCGCTCGGGGGGCCGCTGCACCCGCCTGCACGCTGCGGGCGGCCATGAGCGCACACAAGCACGTCTCGATGAGGACGAGGAGGACGTCGTCGCTCCAAAACGGCTCCTCGCGCGGTGGAGTCGCCGCAAAGTGACACTCGGCGATCTGCGAAAACGTGAGCATCTGAGTGTATGCGCAAAGTGGCGTGTTTGTTTTCGAGGGGAAAAAAGTGTGCAAGAAGGACGAACAAGTGTGCACAGACCAAGAGGCCATGGCGCAAGGCCACATGCCTTCTTCAGCGTGAGCGGCTGTTCCCGTCGCGCGCCACCGTCCGCTCTCTCAAACCAATCGAACACAAGCGCATCCGCAATGTCGGCACGCAGTCCGTCGCACCGAATCGCCTGCGAAGAGGTCCCGAACGCGCGTGAGCACACGTTGTCTCGCGACAAGGACGACAGCAACAGTAAGCGCATGAACATAAGCGGCCAGAACACTCGCTCACCTGGAGAAAAGCGCGCACGTCGTGCACGGACGAACGCTCCCTAAAGTGCGTGAATTTGGCGCTTACGATGCGAACGACTTCTCTCAAATGGCTGAAACCCGCGTTCGGCTCACGCGCGACGGCAAGGAGGCGGCCCAGCTGCAAGCACAAAACGTGACGTGAGACAACGAGGTGAACTCGACAAACATGTTGTGCTGTGAAAATGTGTCTGCTGTTCCGCGTGTGCGCGCGCGAGTGCGTACGTGGGCGTGCAGAGAGAGGGGGAATGATTAGTACTCACCATGTTCAGAATGCGCGCAAACACGTCCCGGCGCTCGTGACGTTCGACGGCGACGGCGCCGACACCCCCACTCGGGTCTGCATACGCCGCGATGGCCAACCGCACAATCTCATCCACACGCGCAGAGAACTCTTTGGGCGAAGACCATCGCAGCGCAATGCCGGCGAGTGCCTCGGGCACAGCTAACGGGAGAGAGTGTAGAGGAGAGAAGAAGAGGGAACGAATAGGTCAGCGTGACAAAAACGAGAGCCTCTGGACGCACATAATTACACACACAAAGACAAACGTCCCCTGCTCCCTCACCCACCCACCAAGGAGGGGAAAAAAGAGTACGACAACTGCACAAACAAACACACCTCCGGATACCATGTCCTCCTCGCCGTTCAGCTGCGCCTCCATAGTGTCGACCAAGTATCCCAGGCGATGGGTAGAGCCCTCCTGTGCCATCGCAAAAGGCGACAAGCACCGTCAGTCCCGCACGCACAATTGCGTCGCAAGGTGCGCGACAGCCACAAACTCACCTTGGCCGCGTCCAGCGCGTCTCCAAACTGCGCCGCCCACGACTCGCGCCAAGCCTGCCTGTCCTTGTCGGAGTGCCACGACGAGCCCTCGCTGAAGGACGGCGGCGCGAGGAGCAGCGACTGCCGCAGCATACGGCGCATCCACGCCGATGCGGCCATCGCACCCGTGGCGGACGCTTCGTCCTCCACCGACGGCCCCGCTTCGCCGCGATGCGCCACCGACAGCGACCCCATGAGAAGCTTCGCCACATTCCTGCGGACACATTCGCAAGACGCCCTTGTCACGCTGTGCACGTAAAATACACGATGCAAACGGTTTGACACGGACCGCACCTGAGCACGAGCGCATCATGCCACAACAGACAGCTCCAACACACCCAATACTGCGCACGCACCTTCCCATCTTCGCCGTCGCAATCTTCTCCGGCAGAAAGCATCCGATCGACACTGCGAGGGCCTGCACATCGCCCGCCCCGGCACCCTCGTCCATCGTCCCACCGGACGCCTTCACCGTCTCCAGCCAGTTCCTCGCAATGAAACGCGCCGACGCGCCCTTTCGCCGCACGGCCGAAGCTCCGCGTCCAGCTGCGCTGTGAAGGAGCATAGGGGCCGTCGGGAGCGCGACTGGCGCCTCGTCGTCGCCGATAACGCTTCCATCGCTTCCATAGACGTCATCTTCCTCAGTGACGCTGCACTCGACCTCCGATTCGTCGCCGATGTCTTCGGAGGGCACGTCTTCGATCGCCGTGCCATCCCCGTCGTCATGGTAGCGGAGACCGAGCAGACCGCCCACCGAGTCCAAATGCACGGTGGGCGCGCGTCCATTGTTGGCCTGTGCGTGCGCGTTACAAAGGGACAAAGTGAGAGAGAGACAAAGTGAGGGAGAGACAAAGTGAGAGAGCAACCTCAGTTCATGGAAGTCATAGGGGTTGAACCCCCATCAACTTTAAAGTGAGAGAGAAAGAGAGAGAGCACCAACAGTAACGTCTCCGCCCCAAATGGCACCACAGTTTCAAAATCTGCGCGCACGAAAATGCCGAAGAGAGCGTGGAGGCAAGTGCCGTGGCCCACAGCAGCCCACCTCCGCAGTCCACGGGTCGCCCCGCCACCTGCTGTCCGGAGCCAATTTGAAGTTCACTTCGACGAGGTCGTCGTCGTCCGAGGACGAGAGGGAAATCGCGGCGACGGCAGGACGCTTGCGGGGCGGCGGCGAGTCATCCTACGCAAGCACGCGCAAAACGCACTCTTGTTAGGACAACGCCAATACGCACAAGATCGCCTACATGCACCACAGATGCCCACCTCACACAGGTCAATCACGTGCTTGCGGTCATTCGTGCGGTCTATCGAGCGCCTGCGATCACCGTCCACCATAAACACGTCGTCGCTGAATGTCGTGAACCGAAACGGCCGCGGTCGGCCCGTGGGTGTGGACGACTGCCTCGAGGGGGGGCCCGTGGGTATGGACGACTGCCTCAAGGGGGGACCCGTAGGTGTGGACGACTGCCTCGAGGGAGGCGTGCGTGCGGGAGGGGCTGCGTTCTCGACGGCCGCACGCTTTTTCGGCACGCCGCTGTTGTCAAGCGACACTGGGGAGAGGGGCCGCTTTCGCACGTTTTTCTTGTCCTGTGCCCAATCCGATTGGAACGTCAGAATAGGGGGGCGCACATGTGACGGGAACAGTTGTGTGCTCGAGGAAAACCCGAGCGACGTCTGCAAAGCCACTCCGGCGGCGCGGGGCCACGAGAAGTGTTTCGCCGCACAGGGTGGATACGCGCACGCTGCCAGCGGCGCCGTCACCACACACGTGGCGGCGATGCGACAGCCGCTTGGAATGGCCCGTCGCACAAATGCGCACAATCGCGCGCACGCACACACACGCACGCCGGGAGGCACCGACAGGCAGATGTCAATCTCCGACAAGCCAAAACCGCCACGTCGGGCGACTCAGCGACGTGCGGGGAACAGGCTGTCGTAAGAACACACTTCGACTCCCCCCAAAGAAAAATAAAAAATAAAAAAAATAAATAAAAAATTAAATAAAAGGGCTCCCCACCTCTATCGGGCTTGGATCCTCGGGCGCGGGCGGCGCAACGATCGGTTGACGCGGGGGCGATGACACGGTGAGGTCGATGACTTCCTCAGATTCGTCCGAAGGGTTCTGCGACAGCCTTTTCCTCGCCGATACGCTCCCTCCCACACCCACGCGCGATTGACCGACCGGCCCCTCGTGCTCGTGCATCGACGGCGACCGCTTCAGGGCGATGCCTCGTTGCGCGACAACAGCAGCTCCATTCGGCACAGCCGTCGCGTGGGGCGGTGGTCGCGCAAACGCTTCGAGACGCGCATACCACGGCGTAGTCGGTGCCTGCAAAGGCGGGCGTGCGACCGGCGTTGTCGTCGGAAGGGCGGCGGGCGGTCGAGCAGACGTCGGCGCAGTTCTGTTCGACACGAAATTAGCGGTGGTCGTGACGCCAGGCTGTTGAACGCCGAGTGGGGCGGCTGTTGGTGTCCGAACGGGCTGCGAGACGACGGGGAAGACGAGGGGTGTGATGCCCGTTGTCGATGTCCGGACGGGCTGCTGGACGACAGGCGAGGCCGCGTGCGGAGGAGCGCTGGGGACGCCAGGAGTCGCGCCTCCCGCTGGTTGCTGAGCGAGTTGAGCTCTTGTTGGAGCCGCCGCTTGGGAAGGGAGCTGTCGTGCCGGAGGGTTTCGCAGCGCAGTTGCGGCCGGGGGTTCCGCAGGTGTGGGAACCCTCTGGCGATCACCCGCCTCTCGCGGCAAGCGCGCGGCAGCTCTGCACGACGCGCAATTACCGCAACCGGACATCGAATGCGCCTGCGGCGTCGCTGGGGCCGGCTGAAGCTGCTGATGGCCTGCAGGTGTCGCGCGCGGCGCGCCGTTTCCAGCTGTCACCCCCGACGCTGGCGCAACGGACGCCGGACTGGCCCGCACGGGTGCTGTAGCAGCCGCAGCCGATTGCACGGCATTTCCCGGCTGCCGCGCAATAGTCGGCGGGACTGCCTTTCCGACGATCGGTTTCACGGGCGCCGCCGACGTCACGAGTCCGTTACCCGACGTGTTTCTCACGTCTCGTGCCGACAAACCAACAGACTGCGCGGCACTTTCCGCCGGTCTCCGTACGTGGAGGCCCAGCTGCGCCGCGCCCGCGCCCGTGCCCGCGGGAGCGACGGTGACGGACGCATTCTTCGTCTGCGTTACGGCCTCGAGCACCCGAACGTTGCCGTTCGTGATTTCGCACTTGACGTTCACGACAGCCCGAGGTGTCGCGCCTGGTGGGCGGACCACCGAATTGGCATCACGCAACACACCGCCAGTCGTCGGCGTCAACGAGACCGCGACGCGTGTGGGCGCATTGCTGCCGGGCTCGCGCTTGGGATACGCGACGCGCGCCGTGAGCGCAATTTCGGGCGACTCGCTTTTGACAGACGGCCGCTGGTAACGGTCAAACTCCACCGAACCCTGCGAGCGACCCTGCGACTGCGACGACGCATCGTCGCCGCCGCGCGCTAGTTGGGACAGAGGACTCGGCGTACTGGCTGGCCGCGCGAGCGACGGCGTCCCCATTCCCCGCCGCACAATGTCCATGTAAATTGACGAGCCCTCGCTGCCCTGGCTGCCCTGGCTGCCCACTGGCGACGATGCATTCAACGCTTGCGAGGCCGCGCCTGGTGTTGCCGCAGCGCGGGGATCTCCAGCAGTGCTTCGCGTTGCAGCAGCCGGTACTGCTAGTTGGGGCGCGCGCTGGACCAGGACATGCGCGTACCCCGCCTGTTGGCCACCAGCAGGCGCGCGCACAGGCACGGATGGCTGCCCCGTAGTGGTTGGGGCAACCGCCGGGTGCAAGGCGTACCAGGGAGCGGAAGGGCCCCCTGCGCCCCCGTGCGCAGCCATGTGTTCGCGCTATGAGCGTGTGCGAGAGAAAGAGACGGATTAGGGAGAAGTTTGAGAAGAAGAAAAGCCAATAAGATACAACGACCGTACACACTCGCGGCAAACCCCACAAATCCGAAAGCGAACTCACATTAGTGCGAAATCTTGTCACGGTCTCAACAGCGCACTATGGACTCCATTGCACTGTCTGGCGCGCCTGCGCCGATGCAAGCGCAACACCTCTCCGCGGAAAACGCCAAACGCTTAGAGAAACGACGCCGCGCCCATTTGCCTTCGCAGAGTGCAATGTGTCGCAAACGAATCGCCGGAAGGAACACGCCGATCACCCGCCGTCTGCTACTGCTCAAACGAGCCGAGGAAGAGAGATCGGCCAACACAAAGCAAGTGATACCGAGTTGATGCGCTGAGAGTAACAAAGTCCACAGTTGCGTGGCGCACGTGCGCGACTCACGGGCTACGATATAGCGGGTGAGCTAATGGGGAGACAGATGCCCTCCACGTGACAGATCGCCACGCACTCTTTCCGAGGTACACACGCAATGCGAGGGAGCACAGCAAGAGGCTCTCTTTGCCACTCCTCCGAGAGATAAAAGCGCGGGAAAACGTGCGAGAGACGCCTGTCGCGAATATCGAGCGACGTCAGTTCCCGCGCTTTTTGCCGTGTCCAGTCTTTGGTTTGGCGCCATCACGAGGACGTCACTGCGCGCGGCACGTGGGGACGTTACCTACTTTCACAAGTGTGGTGTGTGGTGAGGGTTTCCACTCGGCAAACCACCACCGCATTCTACTTCGATAAACTCAACCATCGTTCCTTCCCACTCACAGCATCTGTGTCTTGTATCCCTCGCTCAAGAATGGCCCTCGTGCGTGCGCGTGTCTCGCAGTGCGCGCACACTCTCCTGCGGCCCACTTTACTGCGGCGTCAGTTCAGCGCGGCAGCCACGGCAACAACCACCGGCGCAGGCGCAAACACAGCCGTCGGACTCGTCTTTGATATCGACGGCGTGATCATCCGCGGAAAGCACGTCCTCCCGCAAGCACAACGCGCCTTTCAGCGCATCACGGCGGCTGGTTCCGACGGGCGCCGCGTGTGTACTGTGCCGACCATCTTCATGACAAACGGCGGCGGTTGCTTCGAGTCGCACCGTGCAAAGCAGCTCTCCGAATGGCTCGGCATCCACGTCGACCCGGAGCAGGTCGTCCTTTCGCACAGCCCGATGCGCATGTTTTCAGAGTTTTTCCACCGCGATGTGCTCGTCGTCGGCCAGGGACCCATCCGTGACGTTGCGCGGAGGTGAGGCATCTTCGCCATGGACATCGTGCTGTAGACCAACAAACGCTGAGTTGGGGTTGTAACGCAGTTACGGCTTCCATCGCGTGCACACCATGGGCGAAGTGACGAAGGCTTTCCCTGTGCTGGAGGCGCTTGATCACAGCCGCCCAAAGACGACACTGCCGCACGCGGACCCGACCTTCCCACGCATCGATGGTACGGAAGTTTCCTCTGTATGCGTGCTTGTCGACGCTACCTTGTATCTCTTTTCTCGGGACGTGTCTAACACACACATAACACACACGCCACACACACACACACACACACACACACACACACACACACACACACAATCACACATCCACACACGCACACACACACACACACGCACCCTCACACACACACGCACACGCACACACACACACACACAATCATACACACACACGCACACACACACGCATGCAGCAATCTTTTGCATGTCGGATCCCCTCCAGTGGGAGATGCAACTGCAGGTCCTTTGTGATATCCTCACGTCCGACGGCCGCCCGGGACACCAGGCGCGCGAGCAAATTGTCCACCTCTTCTTTTCGAATCCGGACTTTCTCTGGCAGGCCGAGTGGTCGCAGCCGCGGTTTGGGATGGGCGCCTTTGCACTCTCCCTCTCCACGCTCTACAAGGTGTGTGTGTGTGTGTGCGTGCGTGCATGTGTGTGTGAGCGTGTGTGTGTGCACGCTCACAACGGGCGTGTGAGTGAGGATCGGTGTCTGAGTCCTATCCTTCAGATGTTGATTGTTGCGCCGTCTCTCTTCCCGCAGGAGTTGACGGGCAATGAGCTTCGGCGCACTTTCTTCGGCAAGCCGCACGGCATCACTTACGAGTACGGCGAGGCGCTGCTGGAGCGGCAGGCCAAGGCGCTCGGTTACGACGGCCTTCACACCGTCTATGGCATTGGGTGCGTGAGGGGCTGCGTGAGGGGCCAACAGCCACCATTGCTGTCCCTTGCGTCGACGGTTGGCCAACAGCCACCATTCCTGTCCTTCGGTCGTCGCCGAAGGTTGTATGCTTGTGTTCTCTACGCGGTTCTCATCCCTTCGTGTCACATGCTTTGCAGCGACAATCCAAGGTCCGACATTCGAGGCGCGAATGCTCGGCCGAGAATGCGCTCCGTCCTCGTGCGCACGGGCGTGTACAAGGGCGGGCTGGACGAGAACGACAGGGACGACCCCGCGGCGCACGTGGTGGAGGACGTCGAACACGCCGTCGACATGATACTCGCGGCACACGGCAGCAGCAGGACGGCGCAAGTGCCCGTCGCAGAGTGCCGATAAAGCGCGCGACTATCTGTGTTGCTTAACATTGCAAATCCGATCACTCCAAGCGAAAGACATTCTTTTGTGTTTTTTTTTGCCGCGACGCGCGGTTACGCACGAACGAAAAGGAAGAATAGCAAAAACGACTTACGCACCGCCCACATCTCCGATCACCTCGACCCTCTTCCCTCTCTACCAGCCACGCACGCTGTACTTGTCGACGGCGGGAAGCTGCGTGCAGTTGATTCCGACCATGGCCTCGCCGAGGTCCTCGCTGACCTCCGCAAGCATCTTGGGATCGCGGAAGTGCGTCACGGCCTGCACAATGGCGCGCGCGCGCTTGGCGGGGTCGCCGCTCTTAAAGATTCCCTGTGAATGGAAGAAGACGGAAGTGAGGCCCACGCGACTTTGTGTCCGCACGCACTCGTACATTCTTTCCTGTCACACCCACACTCACAGACACGCACACACACAACACTACATGGTCACAGGCAGTGAACCCACCGATCCGACAAACACGCCGTCGCAACCAAGCTGCATCATCATGGCCGCGTCCGCGGGGGTCGCGATGCCACCGGCGGCAAAGTTGACGACGGGGAGGCGCCCGAGCTCGGCCGTGCGCTTCACAAGCTCAAAGGGCGCCTGGATTTCCTTGGCGTAAGAGTAGAGCTCGGCTTCGTCCATCACTTGCACGCGGCGAATCTCGGAGCTGACGGTGCGCATGTGGCGCACGGCCTCCACGACATCGCCAGTGCCGGCCTCGCCCTGCATCACCACGCGTCGCGCGATCAGTCTTACTCAGACAAACACACAAACAAAGAACCAGAGAGACTGGTGGGGACACCAGCTACATGCCAAGCGAGAGGCACACGATGAGAAAGCGAACACGCCGGTAGTGGTTGGGGGCAAACGGACCTTGGTGCGGATCATGGCGGCGCCCTCGGCGATCCGACGCAATGCCTCGCCCAAGTTGCGGCAGCCGCACACGAAGGGGACCTTGTAGTTGTGCTTCGAGATGTGGTGCACGTCGTCGGCAGGCGTGAGGACCTCGCTCTCGTCAATGTAGTCGACCCCGATGGCCTCGAGAATCTGCAAGCAAGTAGACATCAGCCTTCCACTCCACCGACCGATCGGGTGCAACGCGCCTGTTGTGGCGGGTACGGCACAACACACTGCAATGGTGTCACTGTACCTGAGCCTCCACAAAGTGACCGATCCGGACCTTGGCCATCACGGGGATTGTCACCGCCTCCATGATGCTCTTGATCATCTTTGGGTCCGACATGCGCGCAACGCCGCCTGTGCGAGTGCACTTTAAACTCAGTCCACGCGCAGTCTTTTAAAGTCACACCATCAACGCAACACATGCGGAAAGCACCCACCGTCCTTGCGGATGTCGGCGGGCACACGCTCGAGGGCCATGACGGCGCATGCACCAGCCTCCTCAGCGATGCGAGCCTGCTCGGCGTTGACGACGTCCATGATCACTCCGCCCTGCGACCGCAGACACGCCAGTGAGCCCATCCATTTTCGGTTAGAGAGTCCACGTGTTGCGCAGACTCACCTTGAGCATCTGGGCAAGTCCAACTTTCACGCTGAACGTTCCCTCATTCTTCTGGAAGAACGTGGCATCGCCGTTGGCGACGCCGTTCTTGTGGGCCGTGAGGTTGCTCATCTTTAACGCGCGAACTACCAAAGAGGCAACGAAAAGTGTGGCACTTGCAACAACCGCAAAGTGGCAGTTTTTGCAATGGCCTTCGAGGGATTCATCGGTCAGGTGTTGTGCGTCGGCGTCAGCGTGTGGCCGTGTGACTCATACTGACCCCCCAAAGGCTGGAAAAGTGACCGCACTCACGCACGTGCGACATGACATCATCTATTTGGAACATTTGCGAATCAAAAAAGAGGCCCCAACGGGAATCGAACCCGTGATCTCCTGTTTACGAGACAGGCGCTTTGCCAACTAAGCCATGGAGCCATCAGTAAGACGCTGTCGCGCTGCCAGCGAAGAGACTTGACCATCCACTCGGCCTAACCCTAACCGTCGCCTAATACACAAGATGACGTCAAGATGACGTCGATGCAGTAGTGCCAGCAAGCAAAAAAAGAGGCTCCAACGGGAATCGAACCCGTGATCTCCTGTTTACTAGACAGGCGCTATGCCGACTAAGCCATGGAGCCGAAAGTAACAATACTGAGGGAACATGGTGCGTACTTGAATGCTGGTGCAAGAGCGGCCTTACACTTACATTTGTATCTTGAGTACAGCTCTGCTTTGTCGTGCAGTGCGCTTTGACGATGGCCGACGGATCAGACTGGTTGGAGGCGTGTCAGGATCACCCGCAAGGGCCGGTGGATGTTGGCCTCGCGCGAACGTTTGAACACATTGGGACAGTAGAGGAAGATGCGGTGCTTCAGGACGTGTACAGGTAAGGCGCAAAAAAAAGAGCGCGGCAACGTGTCCGTGCGAATGCCTTCAGTAATTATCGTTGTGCAGGGCTCTCGCCGCGCTTTTCAAACCGCCTGAAAATGGGGAGGTGCCTTCGCTCGCTGCTTTGGAAATATTGAGGGTTGGTAGTTCACCTCTTCCGCAGACTGGCCTGTACATGCGTGTGTATGTGCGTGATATGTCGTGCAGATGCGTGTGCAGATGCGTGTACTTGTGTGCTGGCGTGTGTATTGAGCGCATCCTTGCGCCGCTGTACTTGCAGTGGTCGTATCAAGACGTGCAACGGTCGGCTGCGCTTGCCCTAAGTGTTCCCGAAGTGCGCGAACAAGTGCAAAATCTTCTCGTCCGCCCAGTGGCGGGTGTTTCAGCCGACAGCGCATCCACGGCCTTGAATCCGCTTGCCGTTCCCATTCCATTACTTAACGAAGTCAAGAGCATCGTGGCGCCTGAACACGGCTGAATTGCTCACGAAGTCATCCCGAGAATCAACCTACGGGCAGCAGAATACACGGCCGCGCCACGCCGGGCCAGCAGCAGCATCTGCGGCTGGAGATGGTTCGTGCGGCGGAAGATAGCTCGCGAGCGAACCATGCACATTGAGCACTTTGACCTCAATGTCGTGCGTTGCGCTTCTGAAGCGACCGCTCAGAATGAAAACATGATTCCGGATTTATCACTTGAAAACCGACGAACGCACGCACGCACGCCGCCACGCCACGCAAATTGCCGCATAAAGTACAGTAATGCGAAGCACCCACAAATTCCTCAAGCCACTTCCGCCTTACATGGCGGCCAAAAGTCCGAGCGGATTGGACCACTCGATGCCCGCGAGTGCTTCAAAATCGGCGCTCTCTGCGAGGCACAAGATTCCGGCGCACGCAGCGCACGCAAAGCCCTCGACCGTAGGCGTGGGCGACGCGCACACGCAGAACGTGGGCGGGAAGGCGTCAGCGCCGGCCGAGACGGCCGCGTCGTCATCAAAGACGCCGGCGAAGGCATCGAGGACGGGGACGTCATTGCTTTCGCCGCGGTGGAGAAGGAGAGGGCAATGGCCACCACAACGGCCGCCACAGCCATCGCACGCATCGTCGACGAGCGCTCCCACTGCAGGGGAATCCCAGGTGCTGCAGACCCAGAAGAAACGCTCACGACAGCCGCGCACGACGGCGAGTCGGTGTTGTTGTTGTCAGAAGAGAGGCCGGGCGCCGAGACGGTATCGGTCACTTGCGTCGCCTCAGCGGTCCCGCCTCCAGAAAACTCGCGGAAAAACGCGAGGAGAGCCGATAGCTCGGCACGACTCTTCGCCTGCTCCGACTCCAGCTTGGCTTGGCGGCGAAGGAGCTCGTTGTGCTCCTCTTCCAGCTGCCGGGCGGTCGCTTCCAGTTGCGTGGCATGCGCCTTATTTCTGTCACGGATGCGCTGGGAGCACTCGCGATTGCACTGCCGCCTGCAACATTCAACAAGAGGAGCGACGTGAGCACACGACGGCAGATACAGAAACCACATGCGCCACGACTGCACACGAACCGAATACCCACCGTTTTCGTGTGCGTTCGTCGACTTGGCTGTCAATCTTCCGTTTTCGCGAAGGTTGCACGACTGCGCTCGATCCTGTCGAGGGCGACAGAAATGCCTTGCACGAAGCCTCGTGCTCGCCACTGGAGCTGAAGCCGCTGTCGGACGCCGGCGACACGGCCTCCCATTCCGAAGACTTCGTCATGGTTACGGCGTCGCGCGCGTCAGTGTTGCCTCATTTGTTCACGAAGAGCCGATCTCGCGATCGCACTGGGAAATCTCTCAATCGTTCTCAGAGACGACGAAATGGATGCATTGAAAAACAACTCTGTCGTGCGCCTTTATAGTTGCGCGGGGTGTGGCGCGGGTTGGGTTGGTGGCCACGTCAACACAAGTTTCCGTGTTGCGTTGGCGTGCGCTGATTGGTTGGCTGGGAGGACCATGACATCACGGGTAACACGAACAAGGGAAAGGGAACAAATGTACCTTATAAGGTAATATTGGAACATGGGTAATATAAATGGGACTTATAAAATTGCATGGCCTTATTAGGATAAATGGGCCGCACGTGTGCGACAGCTGCTCCTGTGGCCAGTGAAGAAAACACCTTGCATTCTGGTAATCATTCAGTCAAACATGGCTGCTTCAGGAGAAACGAAGGCGCCCTTTGCGGCACCCCCTCCGTCATGGCTTGATGGCGGAGACAATAAGGTAAAGTTTGGACGTGTCGGACGTTTATGGGACGCGGACTGACAGCCTGTTGCGCTATTATCGCAGGGTGGCCATAATGTCTCTTTTCTGACGAGCAGCCCGTTCGCCACTGCATTGTCCGCTTCGGCTAACGGCGGCGGTCTGTTCAGTGCGCGACCGTCGGGTTTGCTGCCGGGGCTAGGGTCTGCGCTCCCCGTGCAAACGCCGCTGGCAGCCGTGAAGCAGCAGCAGCAGCAGGCAGAGCCCGAATCGGCGGAGGACCTCCACTGCGCGACGTGCGACAAGGACTTTCTCCACTCGAAACAGCTCGTCGCGCACCTTCAGACCCACGTGACGTGCGAGGTGAGCAGGCAAAGCACATTCTTCGTATCCTTGCCGCGTTACTCTTGTCTGAACATCTCGACTTCTTGCGTTAGGTGTGCAACACCTTCTCGGCGTCGCGCAAGGTTGTGAATGCACACATCGATGCGAAACATCCGGAAGCGAAAAGTGCCAACAGGGTATTGTGTCTTTCCTGCTTTGTATGCTTTGACATATTTGTGGTCCAGTTATCTAAGCGAGACACATGTGCGTGCAGCTTGCGGGCGTATTATCTCGTCCGCTGGAAACGCCCGAAGAGATCGAGGCATGGCGCGCGGAGCGACGAAAAAGGTGGCCGTCGGCGGCTGTTATTCAGGAGAAGGAGGAGGACTTGCAGAGGCGGATTGAGCGTGGAGAGGTCATCCCGTCCCTCGCCAAGGGTCGCGGAAAGAGGAGAAATAACGGCGGAACGGCGGACGAACCTCCAAAGAAGCGTTCGAAGACATTGGGCGACGGCGACGGCAGTGCTCTGCAGGGGGGTCTGGCGGCGCTCGCAGCGTACGGCAGCAGTGATAGTGAGCGCGAGGAATCTTCCGACGGGACATCGTCGTCAAGCGGGCAGTCGGGTCAAGCGACGCCCTCTAAGGCTGTCGAGGGCGGCAGCCGGGGACAACGCCTCCCGCAGAACCGGCGGACGCCCTGCAGGTACTATCGCCGCGGGTTTTGTCGGCAGGGTGCGCGGTGCACGTTTGAGCACTCGCGCGGCGGCGACGGGCGGAGATCTGGCACTGCGTCGCCTGGCAAGGAGGGTGCTGCTGCCGATTCGCGATCAAAGAAGCCGACGCTGCTTCAGCGGTTGCTCGCGGACGAACTGCAGCGGGAAAGGACGACGCTCCTGGCGGCCATTCGGTACATTTGCGCGCACAACTTTTTGGACGCGACCGTTTGATGTGCTTTGCCGACTTGTGGCTATTTTTGTAAGTATTGGCTGATACTGGGAAAAAAAAAGGTTCTCTTCCTCTCTTCCTCTCTCCCTCTCTCTCTCTGCCCCCCCCCCCCCTTTTTTTTTGAAAAAAAACGAGGCAGAATGGGAAGTTCATGACGACGATGCTACGTCGCGGAACCACCTAAAGAACGTTGTCAAGGGTGCCAGTCCAGACGGCCTGGTGCGCACCGACCTGACATCGACCCACGCAGATTTCGTGTGATTCATAGTACCGTTAACCGCTCGCTCGTTTTCCGGACACCCTTGCTTCCTTATTAAGAGCGTACATGTCGTCTTCTAAGTTCATCCGGGACAAATCGTGCTGTTGATGCACGTGTCTGCTTGACTCTCGACAAAATTCTTGGCATACCGCGCCCTTTGTTTGTGCGCATCATTATTTCCACCGACCCATTCTTCCAGCGGAGAATGCGCTTGAGTCACTCCTACCCCATTGAGCGAGTGCACACGTTGCATGTCTGCATGGCGACACCGACGGCACGAGTCTCTCATGCCGAGGTAGGCGGCCGTACAACGTCACTCGTTGCCTCTCCAGGGATTCGCCGACCTTACTGTGGCCGTGGGTCTCCGCCGGCGCACGTTGGTGTGGCTGGCGCGTCCACCCGACTTTCCGTGTCGAGTCGCTCGTCGCTATGCGCAAAAGACTGTGCGCGCGCGCATTCACGTCCCAACAACGGCGCAACTTTGCCTCTACACATCATCGCATCCCGTACGGTGTGCGTTGTGGCTGAAGAGAAGGTCTCTTCGTAGTTTTTGCGATCGCCTCGAAGTGTTAACTCTGAGACTTTAGGGTCGGAGGGCGATCGGTGCACCTGAACTTGAATGGGGAGCACGGACGCAAATGCCATGATGGAGGGCGTCGGCGGCGGCACCGGGAGCAACCGGCACTCGACGGGATCTGCCATCTCAAACATGTCGGGGCTATCGGCCGTGCTGAACGAGGGGGATTACAGCGGCGTCGACTTCGCGTCCATTCTCGCGGGTTACTTGAAGGACGTGCCGGACGACGTTCAGCCGCAGGGGGTGAGTATGTGACGCGGTGATCCGCGTATGCGTGAATTGTTGGCTGTTAAGTGCGCCTTTGAGTGCGCGCTTGCACGCGTGCCTGCTTTCTATCAGCTGAGTGGGTGTTAATATGCAGGAGGAGAACGCGCTGGACACTCCCGCGTACATGTACGCTGGGTTCGGCGCGAGCGCCGAGGCACCGCAAGCATTTCCGTCCTATTACACCCCAGGGAACGACGGCGGTCAATGGGACGCTGGCGTATCTGCGCCGCGTAATGTCGCGGCGAGAGGGACTCCGGGAAAGGACCGCGCGTACACTGCCGAGGCACAGCGTGCGACGGGCGGCGGCCTCGTGGGCGCTCCGATGGCAGCGCAGCCTCGGGAAGCGCCGGCTGCCGTTGACGAAAGCCACGGCCGGAACGGGGAGGGATTGAGGGACAAGCTGCGTCGTCGCCTTCGCAAGCGCCAGCACACGCCGCCAGAAACACCTCCCGCCCCCGAACAGCCGCCGACGGCTCAGCCATCGTACGGCGGAATGGTCGGAGATGGGCTGGGCGTGCGAGGAGAGCGGGCCGTGCCGCCCTTTGGCGCGCACACGCATATGTTCGCGCCGTCGCTCGCAGGGGTTGCCGAGGACGAGGCGATGGCTGCCGACGCCGGTTTCCCGCTCCAGGTGCGTTCTTTTTCTCGTTTAAAGTGCGACGAGACAACAATAGCACTGTCGTCTGTACTTTCTCTGTTCAACCCATTTAACATTCCGCGTGCCTCTCTTACGTGGTACAGTATCGGTACCAGCCGCAACAAGCCATGCCGCCCGCCAAGCCCGCTTACGCACCCCGTGCGATCCCTACGCTCATGTATTCTTTCTATGGCGACACGAACACGCTTGCCCGCGGGGACGGCGGCGGCAACGGAGGCACGGACGCAACGTGGGACGCGTCCGGGGCAGTCGGCGTGCCCTTGCCTGGCGTCCCTGCTCCCGACGGCGCGATCCCCATGGACCCCATGTCACAAGGCATGCCCTTCACGCACAACGGTCGCCTCTTCCACTCGTTCTCGCTCGCGTCCCTGCCACCGCGGCTCGGGGATGTGGCGCCTGGCGCATTCAACACGCGCAATGTCACGTTGCAGCACATGGGGTTGACCGTCCCGTCCGATTCCCTGGCCGCGATGCCACCGGCGCCTGCGAACGGACAAGCGCTTGCGATTGGGCACAGGCGCACGCGGTCGCTGGAGGCCGCGCGCGACATGGTGGGAGACGACAGCGGCGCTGTGCAGGCTCCCATGGCAACCAACGAGGAGGTGCTTCAGCTGCTGCGCGAAATCGACGCGGCCAATCGTTCCCAGGCGCAGAGTTTGCAGGAGGCGCCCAATCTGGCGCAGGGGATGGGCTCGGGCGGGCACTTGACGGCCGCGAACGCGACTGCCGTGTCGGGGCGACGCCGCAGCTTGAGTGCCGCCCACGCAGGCCAAGCGCCGTTGCTCGGCGGGAGGGGAGTGCCCCGTGTGGATGAGCGCTCGCCGTACGCGCGACACAAGAGTCCTCCAGCGGGCGACGGGGACGCGCACAAAGGCCGCCGTCACGCTCGCGGTGGCCGCAAAGCCGCGCACGATCTGAACGTGAAGCACACCGCCGTCGCCATCGCAGCAGAAGGAATGGCCGGTGCCACGAGGGAGCTGCGTCGCCTGCGCAGTGTCAGCGACTCTGGCGTGCCGTGGGTGATGTGGGAGGCGCCGAGTCAACAGCAAGGCTTCGCCTCGAATCCCTCGCTTTCGCAGCACACGTCGCCGATTCTAGGGTTTGGCGCGCTGCCACCCGCACCGGCGCAAGTGCAAGGAAGGCGACCATCGTTTCCCGGCACGGGCAGCGGCGATTTCGACAGGCGCTTTCCGTCATCGCTCTCTTCGCTTCTGTCCGCGCAGTCGAGCGACTTTGATAGCGGTTCGCCCGCGGGCCATTCGAGCAACGAGGAGAACGCGTGGGCGGGACAGGGCGCGCGCTTCGAGTCGCACGTGGCCGCGGGGTATCCGCCGATTGAAAGGATGTCGATTGTCGAGAAGGGCGATGGCTTTCTTGCGCAGCCGCACGCGCAGCCCGCACCGCAGCAGCAACTGTCTCCGCAAGAGACGGCCGACTACCACCGGTGGGCCATTGTCGCATCCTGCGTGCTGTGCGTGCAGATCGCTGACAGGCACGTTAATCTTGCATCGCACTGACGCCGGCAGGTACCTACCGCCCGAGTTGATCGACCCCGAGCGCGGTGAGCTCAAGCTGGAGCTCCCGCCGCGGCCCCCGCAGCTCGCGCGATTCCAGGCCGGCCCCGGTCACGTGCCAGAGTGGAAGTGGGAGAACGAGAGCGACCGTTACATGGCCGGCGGTCGGCGCAAGAGCGCCTCTTCCCGCGGTTCGGCGCCCAACACGCAGCGGTCGCCACGTGGGAGCGTGGACAATGGGTCACACGCGGACCCGCCCATTCAACATGCGCCCGCGTCGATGCTCGTGGATCCGCAGTCTTTTGGTGAGGGTGGTGCGATGGGGAGCACAGTGGCTGTGGACCCGCAGCGTGCGCCGGAGGGGAAGCGCAAGGAGGAGTATGCTCCGCCGAAGAGGAAGCGCGGTCCGCTGTCGATTATTGGGAGGGCTCTGATTGGGTGCGGCTCGTCGCGAACGGCGCCGTGATTGTTAGCGGGCGATCCAACAGCCGGTGTGATGACGAACAGCGCGGGACTGGCGGTTTCAATGAAGTTGGTGTCGTGTGAATGAATGCGCAGTCCTCTTCTGGTCGAAAGATGAGTGGGCGTTCTAGAACAAACATGCGAGTGGAAGGGAGAACAGAAGACGGTGAAAGAGGAACGCGGCCGCAAGCGCACCGACCCATGTCCAGACAATCACCGAAGTGGAACAGCAGTAACCGGTCAAGCACGTGCTTACGTATCGGCGTTGGTGTGCGGTTACAGCTCCACCATCTCAAACAGACGCTCTCCAACCACTCCCTCGCACTCGGCACCCCTCTCTTCCTCATTCTCTCCACCCCTGCGCAAGAATGGGCGTGCTGCACGGGGGCCAGCTCTTTCTGCTGGTCCTCGTCCCTTCGCTGCTTTTCTCGTGGATTGCCGCTGTCGTGCTCGAGGAGACGCGCGCGTTTGACAGGTACGACGGCGGCGCAGCCCACAACGGGCCCATTCCCGACGGCACACCGCAGCGCATTTTCTGGTGGATGCAGGTGAGGAAGACGTCCGAGGAGTGGATTTCATCAAAGCACTTTGCGCATCCTCCACTTCCAAGTCGCTGCTCGTTGCAGTGGCCGTCTCCATATTTTCCGTTAATGTCCTCAGTGTGTGAGCTCCGTGTAGTTTGTCCCCTAATACTTCTCTCTATGGCTGCTGTTGTCGCCTGTGTTGTGTTGCGCATTAGGTGTCCGACCTACATCTAAGCAAGTTTCGAGAGCCAGAGCGCGCGAGCGAACTCAAACGATTCATCGAGACGACCGTCTCCGCGGTGGACCCCGCGTTCGTTCTCGTGACGGGCGACCTCACCGACGCGAAAGACGAGTGGCTTGTGGACTCGATTCAGTACGAGGAGGAGTGGCGCACGTACGATGCGGTCTTGCGTGAAACGGGCATCCACGCGCGTGGCCACAGCGCTCGTCACGGGGACATGCGTGCGACGCACAGCACAACGGAGTCTCCGCGCTTCTGGATGGACATACGGGGCAACCACGGTACGTCCTGCGTTGTGTGTATGCACATGTGTACGGGCTAAGTAGATCTGTATTGTGCGTGTGTGTGTGTGTGTGTGTTCTCGTGTGTGAGTGCGCGCGCGTGTCTGTGTGTGTTTCTCTCTGTGTGTATGTGGCATGTGCATTTACTGATCAGTGTGCGCCTGTCGCGCAGATGCATTTGATGTGCCGTCGCACCACGGCGAGAGGGATTTCTTCTCGCGCTTTTCGTCCACGCGTCGTCACGGATACGCCTTCACGTTCACCACGGAGTATGGCTCGTACCGGTGCGTTTTTCTCGTTCTCTGCTGGCCTGTGGCCCCCCTCCCTTTCAACCCCCCCCCCCCCCAACTCAC
>CALSCQ010002474.1:7265-23513 GCA_943704525.1 Pigoraptor vietnamica | reverse complement strand
ACACTTGCTACGGTGCATGCAGGGTGAAGGCGGACCAGCAGGAGATGATCACGGAGAGCCAAGGAAAGGAGCTCGCCACCGCCGTGAGCGCCATTGACTTTGTCGAGTGCTCGTCGCTCCTCAACCACAACGTCGAGAGCGTCTTTCACAAGGCCGCCCTCGCGACGCTGCCCTCAAAAGGCGCCACCAAGAAAAAGAAGAAGGGCTGCGCGCTCATGTGACGAGTTGTGGATGGGGCGCAATACATTTCTACGTAAATATGCCAGTCGCACCCCGTCGCACAAGCAACATTAGTAGCTGCGAGGGCAGTCTCGCTGAAACCGAGATGCCGCATCCCCCGCCGACGGGAAGCTGACCCATTCTGTTGGTGCGTAGTGGTTCATCAGAATAGAGTCTCTCCTCTGCGTAATCGGCGAAGGCTCTGACAAGGCCCGTGTGCGTGATTCCTAATAATGTTACCAAGCTCTGGCGTGCCGGTCGATTCACTGGGGGCGAGAGCTCGCCGTGAATCGGCAGGGCGGCCCCCCGCAGTCGTGGCCTGGAAGAGCCCATGGGGCGGCGCTGCTGCCGGGCTGACCGACTGAGCGGTCTATAGTAGCGCCGGCACGGTGAGGGATGCTCGGACTCGCTTTTTATGGAATTCGCCCGGATGCTCCTAGACAGAGTATTTGTGTGTATTGATTTTAGTACCCACTCCAGAAACACTCGGCGCGGGTGAACTCAATTGAAGACGCCGATCCGCATGTTACGCCCTGCGATCGGCACGTGATGGGAATTGCGTTACTCCGATCTGTTACGTCCTTAATCCCACCGGTTACCTCTCATCCGGGGGTCTCCAGGGGGTGTGGTTTCTCTGCGAGGGCTGTGCACGGACGTGTATATAACATGCGTTGCGTGTCTTACGAATACAATCTCGCACTTTATTGGCTATTTCACGCTTCCATTGTGTACTCTTGCTAAGCCCTTTGGCCTCTTTCGTGCTGCACGTTATCAGTTCGTGTTTCGAATTGAGGCGGGCGTAACACGCACAGCCCAGCAACACTGAGCAGTGGTCCGGAAGGTGGCGAGGTCGAGAATGTCTTTCGCTGCTTTGTCCTCGCAAGCTTTCGGCATCAACGTGCGAAAGGTCAGTCGCCAAGTTTTCAGTTGTTTCCCGGGCCCGGACTCAGTCACTGCCTCAGCCGTTCACGCGTCTCGGTTTCACTGACTCCCCGGTGAAAAACTATACAGTCGGCGCCCGTTCGCTGACTCAGTTCTTCGGCAGCCCACCCGACATTGCCGCAGCGACCGCCGAGGCCACACCGGGCACTGCGCTGGGATCGTTCTTGCAATCTTTTGGCTCACTTCGCCGTGGACGATTCTGTCTGCCGTGCACGCCTGCCCAACGGAGTGCACGTGCAACGGCGGGGCGGTACTCTCCTGCCCTTTTTCCAATCCAGCGTCCATTACGACACTGTGGGTCGCCTCTCACCTGATCACTACAGCAAACCTTGCGTCTGAATTAAACCGGCTGCCGATTCTCCGGTCTCTGTCGCGCTTGCAGGGATTGGTCGGGCAAGGGCATCACGTCGCTTCTGAGCAACACTTTCGACTCGCTCACTTCGCTGACTTCCCTGTAAGTGCTGTGAGTGGGCTGGCATTAATGCGTGCCGTGTGCCTGTCCGGCGGCAGTGGCTGGGCTCTGATCGGTAAACTGGGACAGGTACCTTTCTTCGAACCAACTTGCTGCACTTCCCATCGGCATCTTTGACAATCTCACTGCGTTGCGGTTCCTGTGAGTGGGCTGTCATGGCATGGACACGCTCGCCTGACATGGGCTCCACGTGTGTGATTCTGGTTTCATCCGTGCCGGCCGGCTGTGCACTGCCGAATCGAAGGAGGCGCTGTCAGGCTGCTGACGGAGGCACTACATTTCACATGCAGCAAACTTTCATCCAACGAAATCGTGACATTCACGAACGTCATTTTTGGCAAGCTTGCTAAACTCGAACTACTGTGAGTTTGCCGCCTGCCACTGATTTCGGTCTGACACCTGACGTCTGACTGCTATAGCCATCAATATTCGTGTTTGTGCGGCCGTCGCGCCGGCGGTACTGACGGTTACTGCATTCATTTCGTGGTCCACTCCGAGTCCACTGCAGTGATCTTTCTTCGAACCGAATCGTGACACTTCCGAGCGCCTTTAACAATCTCGCCGCGCTGACGACACTGTAAGCTATCCGGGCCGGGCTTTGTCAGTAATGGCTAGAATGGCGTGTCACCGCGGGTTTGTGTGAGTTAATATTCCGATTGCCGCCGCAGATACCTCCACGGGAACCAAATCGCAGTACTTCCGAACGGCGTTTTCGATAAGCTCACGGCACTTACGACCCTGTGAGTGATGCTGGCGCCTCTGACGAAATTGCCTCGTGAATTTGCAATGCCGACAGATGCGCATTGAGTTTGTGTTAATAATACGGAACAACTCCGCTCTCCCGCAGTTACCTTCAGTCAAACCAAATTACCGAACTTCCGAACGGCGTTTTCGACAAGCTCACGTCACTGGTATCGCTGTGAGTGCTGCGGTTACGCTCTGCTGTAACGCCGACAGCGACTTGACGGCGCTGTGAGCCGAGATGAGATTGTGACAGCGGCTTATCGTGTTCAGTTGCGGCCGGCTGCCGTGTTGCATATAATTGGTAGCTCTGTGCCTTGCTGGAGGGTTGGCTGGCCGTATCCTGCGGTCGGTCAACCCCGGGCGGCAGGGCCCACTGACACGTGCATGTTTCCGGCCGATTGTCGGATATTTCATCGCAGTTCGCTCTCTTCGAACAAGATCACGACGCTTGCCGACAGCATTTTTTCAAAGCTTTCTGCGCTGACATCGCTGTGAGTGAAGTGCTGCATTAGAGATCGTCTGTTTGTTTGTTCCCTTTCTGCGGCCGTTGCTCACGCACTGACTTGACTGTGTTTGGCTCGCATTTTGGCTCGCAGTGGCATTGTTTCAAACCGAATTACTGCGCTGCCAAACGGACTGTTCGATGGCCTTACTTCTCTGAAATCCCTGTGAGTGCAGTGGACTCGCCGGAAAGTAGCGAGTGCAAGCGCTGCGTTGGTTCAGTTACCATTGTCGCAGCCGTGCCGAGACCCAGCCGGATTGGCCGGGAGCCGTTGGCCGAGCCAAAACTGACTGACTGACCACTGTTGTCCGGCTACGCCCCCTTCCCTCTTAATGTCCGTGCTCAGGAACCTCAACTCGAACCAACTTACGACCGTTCCAATTGGAATTTTCGACAAGCTGACTTCTCTAACGGAAGTGTGAGTGGACCGTGCCGGTCCGGAGTCGCCAAAAATACCGTTCTGTTCAATTTGTATGTGGACGATTTTGACTTTCTAGCTTGTTAGGAACGGCGGCGCCCACCGACGCGCACTGTGCCGGTGTGGACGCGTGCCTATAACTTTTGTGGCTTGCAGGGACCTTCACTCGAACCAGCTCACCGAACTTCCGATTGGCATCTTTGACAAGTTGACGTCGCTCACAAAATGGTGAGCGCATCCCCCGAAAGCCTCTGCGCTTTAAGTGTGTGTCGTGCGGCAACTCGGACTAACCTGCGCGACGTGTTCGGTGCACGACCCGTGCATTAGTTACGTCCAGTCGAACCAGATTGCGGCTCTTCCGGGCGGCGTCTTCGACAAGCTCACCGCACTGACAGAGCTGTGGGTAACCGCGCATTTGTGGGTCTGTCTCGGTGTGCCCCTGTGGTGGGACTGGCCTTCACTTTGCTAGTCGTGTAGTGGGGTGTTGTGATATACACCACCTCGTGGGGTTACTGTCACTGTTCCTGCCATGGGTCGTTCACTTCGCGTTGTGATATACACCACCTCGTGGGGTTACTGTCACTGTGTTGTCATGGGTCTTTCACAGTGCTAGCTGTGTAGAGAAGGGGGGGGGGGGGGGTAGAATTATAGTATGCAACAGGGGTACTCACGGAGTACCCCTGGTATGCAACCACCGCTGACCGATGTCGCGGTGACTGATCACTGTGTTTCCGGCGTCTCCCCTTCCGCAGGTTTCTGCAGTCCAACAACCTCACAACACTGTCGTTTGGAATTTTCGACAAGCTCGTTGCGCTGAAAAAACTGTGAGTACGTAACAGGCAGCAGTTAATGCGTTGCGCTGACAAACTGTGAGTATGTAACAGGCAGTTAATTGTATGCTAAATGGCCACGGCGTGGGCTGTTCAGTCTTTCTTCTTCGGTTTTCGTCATTGACTCCATCCCGTATCTACGCCACACGCACTCTCCATCTCTCTTTCTCGGTTGTTGATGGACAGGTCTATGATTTAAGCTGATCTGACATTGTCTCTCTCTTTCGCTGTGTGTGTGTGTGTGTGTGTGCGCGTGTGTGTGTGTCGGTAATGCGTGTGTGTGCGTCATGCTTGTGTGTGATGTGTGTGTGTGTGCGTGCCGGTGTGAGTGTGTGTGTGTGTGTGTATGTGTGTGTGCATTGTGTGTTCATGACAATGTGTAATGACGCTCCATTGACGCACACGCAGTTACGCCTCTTCGAATCGAATTTCGAGTCTGCCAAACGGTGTTTTCGACAAGCTCACCGGATTGCTTGAACTGTGAGTGGTCCCATAGTGCGATGGCATGGACTGTTAACGAAAAAATTGGTATTTCATCGCCGTTCGAATTTGCCAAATGGATTGTTAATTGAACGTCGTCGTGCAGGGGGCTCAATGTGAACAATATTGCGACGCTCCCGAACGGCGTTTTCGACAAGCTTGCTGCGCTGCAATACCTGTGAGGGTTGTGTGGGAATGGCGCATGACTTGCACGCGCTCGTCCTCTAATCTGCGTTGGGGACTCTCTCAATTGACTCTCAAGTTGATGCCTTGCTCTAATGGTCACGCTCGCAGTGGACTCAGTAGGAACCAGATAGGCACGCTCTCTCCTGGCGTTTTCGACAAGCTTGTCGCAGTGACGGAGCTGTGAGTGAGGTTGGCGGGGATATGGTTCAGTGAATGCGGGGTTGCTGAACGTTTGGGGCCGCAGGGACCTCTCCATAAACCAAATTGCGGTGCTTCCGGACAACGTATTCAGCAAGACAACGGCTTTGGTCAAGCTGTGAGTGGACCGTCTTTGTGCGGAATGGTGTGCGGTTGTGTTCGCAGTTGTTGCCGGTGTGTGTTCAATGTGCCTCCTACTGCAAATCGCACCATTGGATATACTCGGCTTCCGCTGTTTTACGTCGTTGTGGCCTGCGGCGATCAACTGAACTCTACTTTTGTGCGTCTGCGCCTGTCGTGCTGCCGTGGCTGACATGTCTTTGGGTCACCCTCCGTGAATTCTCGCAGGTACCTCGACACAAACCAGATTGGCGCACTCCCAGGTGGCATTTTTGACCAGCTCGGCCCACTGACAGAACTGTGGGTCAGGCTCTCAGCGCCGGGGATGTGTGGAATGTGATGATCATCGCCGCAATGCAGGCGATACGATTGTTGTGGTGTTCCACACACTGTTGTGTTTGCGGGCGGTCGATTGCCGTCATTGGTGCGTGTGTTAAGCGTGCGCTTTTCTGACACTGGCGAACTTTTTGGCCGCATGACAGATACGTTCAGTCGAACCAAATTGCTGCGCTTCCAAACGGGTGCTTCAAGAATAACGTGGCATTGAGGATCCTGTGAGTGGGAGTTGCGGTGTGACTGGCCAGCACTTGCTGTGTCCACAACTGTGCTCTCGTGCGTGAGATTATTGTCGGTATTTCTGACCAGCTTGCTGCGCTGGTACAACTGTGTGTGAGACGGCAGACTGCTGACCGCACGCGTGTCACGTGTCGCTGACACCGACACCGACCAATGTTCTTGCGGCTTGCAGGGACCTCCACTCTAACCAGCTCTCAGAACTGCCGATTGGAATTTTCGACAAGTTGACGTCGCTCTCCAAATGGTGAGTGCAGTGGCTGTGGCGAACGCCCGAGAGTCGCCCGCGCTGGAAATGCGTTGCGGTTTAATTTGCTGCTGTCAATACTAGCTGGTCTGACAGCACTGACCGGCACACTAACCGGCCCAAAATTCGCGCGGTAGTTACGTCCAGTCGAACAAGATTGCGGCTCTTCCGGGCGGCGTCTTCGACAAGCTCACCGCACTGACAGAGCTGTGGGTAACCGCGCATTTGTTGATCTGTCTCGGTGTGTTCCCTTCACTTTGCTAGTCGTGTAGTGGGGTGTTGTGATATACACCACCTACGTGGGGTTACTGTCACTGTTCCTGTCATGAGTTCTTCACCGGCAGTGCTAGCTGTGTAGCGGGTCACCGTGTTGTGATATACACCACCGACGTGGTGTGACTGTCACTGTGTGCCCTATCATGAGTCGTTGGCAATGGCAATGTTGGTAACGGTCGTTTGTAACTGTTCGACGTCGACGGTGGCTAATGTTTCCGGCCGTCCGTAGGTTTTTGCAGTCCAACAATCTGATAACACTACCGAATGCCATCTTTGACAAGCTCGTTGCGCTTAAGAAACTGTGAGTCGGCCGTGTGGCAGTTAATTGGTTTGTACGTGCCGGCTGTTGCCCCTATTCTTTCTTTCTTCGGTTTTCGTCTTCGCCCTCCATTTCTCTCGCCATTCTCTGTCTCGTCTCTCTCAGCCGTGTAACGTGTGTGCGTGTGTGCCTCTGTGTGTGTGTCTGTGTGTGTGTCTGTGTGTGTCTGTGTGTCTGCGTGTGTGTGTGTGTGTCTGTCTGTGGTGCGTGTGTGCGTGTGTGTGTGTATCAATGTGAAATGACGCGAAATCCATTGACGCACACGCAGTTACGCCTCTTCGAATCGTATTTCGAGTCTGCCAAGCGGTGTTTTCGACAAGCTCACCGGATTGCTTGAACTGTGAGTGGTCCCATAGTGCAACGGCATGCAGTGTCAACGAAAAAAATTGGCATCTTCTGCAAAGGGAATCGATTTCTGTTAACGGACTTCGCTGCGCAGGGGACTCTCTTCTAACAAGATTGCGGTACTTCCGAGCGGCATTTTCGATAAGCTCGGGATGCTACAATTCCTGTGAGGGCTGTGCGGCAGAGTGCCAGTGCGCCTTTTTGCTAGGTTTCTCTCCTGGTTCAGTTAATTGACTGTGAATTCGATGACCGACGACTCGCAGTGGTCTCTCTTCGAACCAGATAGCCGCCCTTCCCGCCGGCATCTTCGACAAGCTTCCCGCAGTGACGGAACTGTGAGTCACCGCGCAGGCGAGCCGCGCACGTGATGCGGCCATTGCAATTGGGATTCGCGCTTGCTTTGTTGCATGCGCACACGGACATTCAGTCGTTCTGCGTGGCCTTAGTCCGATACTGATCTTCATTGACTCGCAGCTGGCTGGATTCCAACCAACTTGCGACTGTCGCAAGTGGTGTGTTTGACAAGGCTACCTTGCTGAAAGCACCGCGCTTGTGAGTGCTGTGCTCTTGACGTTCAATTGTGAATTGGACCAAAGCTCTGCGTGAATTGACCCCCCCCCCCCCCCCCCCCCCCCCCCCTTCCCTGTCTGCGCCTATTTGTCAACGATTGCAGGAACGACAATCCCGGAGCACGGGCCAATCTGTGCACGAGCAGTGCGAGCCAATGCGTCAACAAGACGTGTGCCAGCTGCTTTTGCGAGGTCGGATGGACCGGCCCAACGTGCTCCGACACGTGTGCCGCGGGCACATTTGGGTCCGACTGCGCGACTTCGTGTGGCTGTCAAAATGGCGCAACGTGCAACGGTTTCACGGGCGCGTGCGCATGCACGGCGGGTTGGACGGGCGCCAAGTGCGACGTGCCTTGCGCGGGCGGTCTGTTCGGCATTAACTGCAGCAGTGTCTGCGCGTGCCAGAACGGCGCGCCGTGCGACCGATTCACGGGCTTGTGCACATGCACTGCGGGCTGGACGGGTGTCCACTGCGACAATCCCTGTCCGAGCGGCAGCTTCGGTGCCAATTGCAGCGCAACTTGCACGTGTCGCAACGGCGCGGCGTGCGATCGCTTCATGGGGTCGTGCGCGTGTTTGGCGGGATGGACTGGCGCGAATTGCGACGAGGTCTGCGGGCGGGATCGGTTCGGTGCCAACTGCAGCGAGACGTGTGGCTGCCAGAACGGGGCGGCTTGCGACCGCTTTACGGGCGCGTGCACGTGCACGGCGGGTTGGATGAGCGCAAAGTGCGACCAATCCTGCGCAAGCAACCGGTTCGGCGCCGGCTGCAACGAGACTTGCGCGTGCCTGAACGGCGCACTGTGCGACCGATTTACGGGTGCGTGCAGCTGCGCCGCGGGCTGGACGGGTGTCTTGTGCGATGTGCAGTGCCCCCGCGGGCTGTACGGACCAAACTGCGCGTCTGCGTGCCCGTGTGGCGACGGCGCGTGCAACCGGGTTAATGGTGCTTGCGAGTGCGCCGCGGGATCGCACTTCTACGGAGCGGCCTGTCAACGTGAGTCGATGCCTGTTTTCCCGACTACTTTGTGACGATCTTCCTCCCGCTGTGCCTCACTGATCATGATGCCCCCCCTGCGCCCTTCAGCCTGCGCTTGCGATAACGGCGGCGTTTGCGACGACGGTGTCCTCGGCAGTGGCTCGTGCAACTGCAGCGCGTTGCTCGGGCTTGGTGGTGCCCACTGCAACACGTCGTGCGACGCGCTCCCGGGCACGCCACAAATGTACGGGTACGGGTGCGCGTCTGTCTGTCCTTGCCAGAACGGCGCCAGGTGCGACGCATCGACGGAACACTGCACGTGTTTGCTCGGTTGGATGGGCGTCATCTGCGACGTGGTCGTTCCTCCGTCTCAGCCGCTCGTCGTCGCCACGACTGTGAAGGGTGGCATCCGCCTGACGTGGTCGCACAAGGACGGCAACTCCACGCGCGCCTGGACGCCGTGGCGCTATGTGATCAAGCGGACAGGCTGTTTTCCGAGGGGTTTCGAGGTCAGTGCGTCGGTTTGCGTCCCAAGAACAATGTCTGCAAATTGTGCTGACTCCTGTCGTGTGCTTGCGGCTGCAGGTGGACGATCGTACCGAATACCTCGACTCGGACGTCGTTGTCAACCAGGCGTACACGTACTTCGTCACCGCTTACAACAGCAAGAACGCCACGTCGCCGGCGGGCCTTGACGGTATCGAGAGCCTCCGAAAGACCGATCCGCCATCGCCGCCGTACGACGTTTCTGTAACGCCGACGCTCACCGCGGATGGGTTGCGCCCCGCCATCAAGATCACGTGGAAGGAGGACGCAAGCAGCGGCCCGATTACCGCCACGTTCATCTATCGCGACGGGCGGTTTGTTCGCGGGGGCCTCATGGCGACGCAGTATGAGGACACGGACGTCGCTCTGGGACGGTCCTATCAGTACGAGATCACGAGCGAAAACGCGTTCGGAAATTCGACGGCCTCGATTGTCCACGGCACGGCTTCCGTTGCGCCCGCGCCCGCGCAGACGCCGGTGTTCACGGACGGTGGCGGATCGCCCGGGACGAACGTCGCAGGTCCCGTCGCGGGCGGCATAATCGGCGCCATTGTTGCCACTGTGGCCATTGTCGTCGCCGTCATGTTCGTCCGCAAGCGGGAATCCCGCAAGAAGATGGAGGCCCTCGTGCGTTCCGAACTCGAACTCATCGACACTGTCGTGCGGAGGCCAGAGATTGCCGAGATTGAGATCCCGGGATCGTGCATACAACTGAAGAAACGTATCGGCGGTGGGTCACGCTGGCGCGTGTGTGCGTGTGCCGGGTGTGTGTCTTGTGCCTCGCTATGCATGTCAAATCGGCTCTGTGTTCTACCTATTTGCCGTGTAGTGGAACTAATGGCGAAAATGGCCGGCGCGCCATCTGGGAGCGCAGAAGGGGAGTTTGGCGAGGTGTACCTGGCGGACGTGCGAACGGAGCGCGACCTGCGGACGATTCGTGCAGCCGTCAAGACGTTCAAGGTCGCGGCCATGTCGAACGCGGACGAGATTCGCTCGGCGCGGAGTGCCTTTATGGCGGAGATTGACCTCATGCGGTCCATTCCTTCTCACGCCAACATCATTGCACTGCTGGGCGTGTGCACGCAGGTGAGTGAATCGCGCGCGATATCGATCGATCGATTGTTTGTTTGTCTGTAAGGGACTTGCCTCCCGCGGGTGCGGACAGTATTCTAACGCGCCATGGACGTGCCGCCGGTGCATATGACAGGCCGACCCAAACTGCATGGTCCTCGAGTTTGCGGAGCACGGCGATTTGCGACACTTTCTCGTCAACAGCGCGGCAGCGGATTTTACTGCCACCGACCTTCTCTGCTTCGCCATTGGTACGGCACTGCCAGTGCGAACTTTGTTACTTCTGTTCATCGGCGTTTTATGGCGGCTCTATGAGAAAACGGACACTCACACTGTTGTAATATGATTTGGCTGGCCCACTCCAGACATCGCACGGGGTATGGAGCACCTTGCCAAGTGTCAGATTGTCCACAGGTAACTTTTGTGCCTTGACGCGGGATGTTTGTTTGCCTTGTTGTTGATGTGCACGTAACGGTCATTGCCGCCGGACGAGTGAGTGTGGGCTGAACCGTGCCGTGGCCGTCGGTGGCTGTCCTGTTGCAGAGATCTGGCCGCACGCAACTGCATGGTCGTCGCCGGTCCCCGTCCTCCAAGTGCCCACGAGAGCGGCTGGAAGCTGAGCGCAAAGGCAAACGTCGTCGTGAAGGTGGCCGACATGGGCCTGTCGCGCGACACGGCTGGCAGCGGCGACTACTACGTCGCGAAGACACGACGCAAGCTTCCCGTGAAGTGGTAGGCCCTTGCTTCAATGCATTGCACGTCGCGGTCATCTGATCCAAAGCTAAACAGTGCGGTCACTGTCGAATGCAGGATGGCGCCGGAATCCCTCCAGAAGCGCATCTTCACGCACGCGTCGGACGTGTGGTCCTTCGGCATTGTCCTGTGGGAAGTGTTCGCAAGGGGCGCAAAGCCGTACCCTGGGCTCGAGAACCACGCCATTTCGGGTGGGTGTGCGGCGCCTCGTCAGTGGCCGGGTGCCTCTCCGGAGCCGTTCATATGCGTGCAACAGGCAGACCGTTGGGGCTTTGTACTGACTCGGCAATATCCCTGCAGCCTATCTTGCGGACAACAAGCGCATGGCGCCGCCGGACGACTGCCCGCAGCAAGTGTACGCTGTGATGGAGGGGTGCTGGCGAAAGCACCCGGAGACGCGACCGCAGTTTGCCCAGCTCGTGCTCCAGTTGCGACGCGTGATGGCCGGCAATCTGCCGGCGGCTGCACACTCGTCGGACAGAACCTTGGCCGGTGGCGCCGAAGCGTACGTGCTAATGGTCCCTGAGACTTCGCACTATGCCGAGACCGCGCCGGCGAGTGGCGGTCGCGGTGACCAGATCAACGCCGTGTCGAATCCGATGTTCAAGTCTGAATCTCACGCCTGAGTAAGCCGCCGCCGCCCTGCTCTGGGCAGAGAGCGCGTCAACGAGTGATTGTTCCTCCCATCGGTCAAATACATGAACTTTAATCGTGTGCCACGCAGTTGTCTGTGGACCTTGCATTGAGAGAGGTGTGGTCAATTCCGCCTCCCAGCCGGCACACTGCAACACCCTTTTGCTTGGCCGCGCTCACAATTGGGGACGCACGTGTCATTGTTAGCCCGGCTCGCGCACGGCCAGTGGCGTATTTTAATGGTAGAGGTACTTGACTCTAGGGCGGCGTGCGTTGCGTGCGAATGGAGTCCATCGCAGTGCGAGATGTTGCAACCGTTTGCCATCCTTTGAAGGGCTCCCAATCCGCACCCAAACTTCACTCTTACGACGTCAGTGGGCCGTCTTGACATGCCAATGCTCTCCCCACCTTTACGCTGTGCGGCGCAACAACGTTGTCCTGTCTGCGCGCGTCATCTTCTCAAAAGTAGCAAGCCGTGTGGACCAATCACTCGCAGATGCAAAGCGGAAGCGCCGGCTAAAGTGGCCGAGTAGAAACGGTCCGATTTTCCTACGCAGTTATACATGAGGCTCAGGATTTGTGCGGCGATCAGATGAGCGTCAGTGTGGGGTGAACGCGAGTCTTAAGTCTTACTGTGGCCAAAAGGACGTCTCGCACAGGCATAAGAGGCTTTGGACGACCGCTCTACTGCGACTTTGCCAAGGAGGCTGTGTGCGGCCGGTTCCGTCCCCCTGGGCTGTGCAGTCTGAGATATGGGCTGGATGAGAGGCGCACATCCAGAAGTGCGACGCCCACACCCTCTTGAAAGCGGAACTTCCGCAGTACCCGCGCGCAACACCCACTCCTCGTGCGGTTGTTGGAAGGCTTGCCGTCAGTGACGTGTGAGGCGAAGTGAGGCGAGGTGAGGCGAGGTGAGGCGAGGTGAGGCGAAGTGAGGCGAAGCGATGTGTGGGTGTTCGGAACATTCTGCCGGACAGTGGACACTTCCATTCACGTGTTAGCGGCACTTGGGGGTAACCGTCGCGTGCCGCAAAACAGTCGACGGCCGTTCTCGGCGCGTTCTTTCCCACGTGTGCGAGCCCTGTGTGTGGCGCTGGCGGTGTGACTTGAAGGAGCAGTCGTTTTGCCTGTGCTCCGATAAGAGTTGCGTTCGTGGAAAGTGCCGTGCGCTCTGCTTCCCCTTTCGGCTCTTAGTGTCCGCACTCGCTCGGACTGAACAGGGCATCGACTCTCACGCTCATCTAAAACCGGCCACTACACAAGGCGCGCGTCAAAAAGGGAGGTGCCTGGCACACACGTGCGCCCACATACGCACACAAACACACATATGCCCACACAGACACACACGCACGGCACACACACGCACGCACACGCACACACGCACACGCACACACGCACACACACAAACATACACACACGCGCACACACACGCACACACACACACACGCACGCACACACAGACACACGCACACACTGTACCCGGACATGCCCCCGGTACAGACGCACGCATGCCACACGCTCTCGTCGGAGGCTCGCGCGAGTGCCCGCTGGTTCCTAGCAACAATGTCGCGAGCCCTCTAAAATGCGCATAGAAACAAGCCGCCGGTGACGTCGCCGCGCTCTTGCCGTTCCTCTTTCACAGAACCCTTGCCTACGTCGGGGGCCCGGCCTCAGCCACTCCCGTCAGAGTAAGCCGCGCGCACTCGCACGCACGCACGCACGTACGCACGCACGGCGCACACGCGCGACAAAAACGTCGCGTTGACGTTGTGTTTTAGGGGCGCACGTCTTTTATGACCCAGTGTCTGCTGCCGAGTCGCCGCTCGTGTCTTGCCTCCCGGAATCCCCTCTCGCTGCGTTCTGTGAAGAGGAGTCGCTTGACGATTTCAACGTTACGCAATTCCTCGCACGTTGGGGCACAGGGGGCGATTACGAACGGCGACTGTGCGGCTGCGCGAAATTTCCCAAAGGCTCCGTTGTTGCGCTTCATGCAACCGTCGCGACAGCGAACGACACGCGAACGACAGAAGACGAATCGCTTTGTCGCCCTCGCGCGCGTTGGAAGAAAGGGCGCGTTCCCTGTCCGCCTCAGGTGTGTGCCTCGTGTTCGGCACTCGTGTTCAGCCGCTTGCGTGTGCGCTTTGCTGATGCGTTGGATGCCGTCGTCACCCGCCCATTGTCTCCTCTTCCATCCTCTCACATCCTTTGTATTCCCGTTACCGCAGGCTCGCTAAGAGCATTTCACGCGAAGGCTGAACGCTGACGCGCCCCTACTCTTCCTTTCGTTCGGAGGGTGTGCGTGGGAGGTTTTTTGGCGGTGCGCCGGTGAGGGATGCCGTCGGGAGAGCACGGCGTCTCTATCTTCGGGAATGCCGACCCCTCGACGGTCTTTATGCGCGCATGCGAACAGCGGAGCGCGAAAATGATCCACTCGTTCATGACGTTCCGGTGAGTGTCGGCGCGCTGTTGCCGCGCCTCTCTCTCTTGCTCCTCACATCCCGCTCGTTGTGCCCGAGTAAGTGTGTGTGCGCGTGAGATGCGTGTGTATGTGGCGTGTGTTCGGATGTATGGCTGTCCACGCGCTGACTGCTTTGGCCCGTGCAGAAAGGCGAACGGCACACACAACATCAACATTAACGCCCCAATCGACACGGAGGGCGCAACGGCCCTCATACATGCCGTCAAACTGCACTGCAACAGCGTCGTCAAGGTGTGTGTGTGTGGCGATGCTCAATCGCAGCGCACATCCCTTAAAGGTCACTCGCCCTGTCTGAAGTGCGCGAGCAATTAAGCGTGCCGCAGCTCACGCCACATTGGCCGTCCCACGCAGGAGCTTCTCCACTGGGGCGCGGATCCGTGCGCGTGCGATTATAACGGACGCTCGGCGCTCGACTGGGCAAACTGCGTGCAGAACACAGAAGCCATGATCCTTCTCTCACGGAAGAACCCCGACTGTGCCGTTCCACACGACGGCATTGCGTGGGACTGTGCGGACATGCTGCTGGACTTTGACAACGACGATCTCGCTGCTGCGGCCGCGGCGTCGTTTGGGTGCGACGAGCTCAACTTTCCGGTGTGTGTTTCTGCTCTGCGTGTGTGCACGCGTGCGTACGTGCGGGTGCGTGTGTGTGTGCGCTGTGAGCTCCGGCGTGTGAGAGACGTGTGGTGCGTGGCATGGCGTACTCGTACGTTCTTGCACGTGCGCTTGCACCCGTCGCTGATGCACCCCTCTTCGCAATCCCCCGCCAGTCCCTGGATCACCCCACCCACGCAACAGACTCCACCGGCGCCCTCGGGATCGACTTTGGCGCGGCGCAATTCGACGCGCACTCTGCTCAATCTCACGCCTCCGCCGCACGGCAATCGTCCGCTTCGGCCGCAGCAGCAGCGGGCGAGATGGACCACTGGGACGTCGACCGCTTCCTCGAGGACGCCGGCTGCCGCTCTCTCGGCATCGTCACGTCGTCGCAGCAGTCCTCGTCGCGCGCGCAGGACAACAACAACAACGTCGACGCAGACGAGGCGACGGACGCGATGGTCCCGTCCGTGTGGATGGACGAGGGCAATTCTATGGACGCCGCATTCCGCCGGGGCCGCTCTCTCTCGGACTCCGAGGGATCGGTGGATTCGGCGGCGGAGGACGCGGCCTTCAACTCGGTCGCTTACCCCCTCTCGCGCGACCTCTCCGTCGATGCGATGTGCGGCGGCGACCCCCTCTCCCTCTTGCACCAGTCTTCCTCGTCGCTCTCGCACGCGGCGTCGCACGCACACCGCGACTCTGTCAGCTCCGTGTCGAGCGGCTTTGCGACACTTCTGGGCAATATCTCGCTCGAGGGCTCGTCCTCGGCGCCGGCGTCCCGCAAGGCCAGCCTCGCATCGATCGCCGACAGCGATGCGCGGCTCGCACGCGCCCCCTCTGGCCCGATTCCCATCGCGGCGCGCCCGCCGGCGTCCCACGGCATCGACCTCTCGGGCGTGCCGCACCCGCGCCCAAGCCACCGCCACAGCTTCCCCGGGTCGGCTCTGCACGCGTCGCCCGTCGGGTCGTTTCCGGGGTCGTCAACGAGCCCGATTTCGCAGATGCTCGGCACGTCGCCCGGCGGCGGCGGCGCCCACGGCGGCTTCGTGGGTTCGATGCCCAACCTTTCCTTCGGGCAGCAGTCCCCGCGCCGGCTGCCCTCGTCGCCGCCGACGACGGTCACGCAGCCCGGCGGCATGAAGCCGTCGTCGCCCCTCGCACGCAACGCGCACGGCGGTTCGTTCACGAACGCGCATGCAAACGGCGCGCTGCAGCACCTCGGCGGCCTCCACAACGCCATCATGCACAGCCGCAGCGCCGGGATCGTCATGGGCAATCCTGGTGACGTCATGTCCGCGATGGCCGGACTCGCGCAGGCGGGGCTGCCGGCGGTGCCCGCGGGCGCCCTCTCGACGGCGAGTTCGACGCCCGCAACGCCGAGGGGCAGCATATGCAGCCTCTCGGGTGCGCAGGGGGAGCAGTCCATGCGCGCGTCGTCGCTCGCGCAGCATGCCGGGCTGGCGGGGTCCGAGTCGAACCTGTGCTTCTCCGCGGACGAAAAGGTCGCACTCGAGGACCTGACGCCGCTGGAGAGCGTCATTGCGACCACCCTCAAGCCGCTGATCGACAGGTGTGTCTCGATAGGGGTTGAGTCGGTGTGGCGCGCGCACCGATGTCCTGTGGCGTTCGAGAAATGCGCAGGGTCATCTTGGCGCGTGTTGTGCATCCTTGTGCATTCGAGACGATGTGCGTCTTTTCCTTTCTGCTGCGAGCCGTTTGCTGATCCGCCATCGTGTTTACCCCCCCC
>CALSCQ010002470.1:0-20639 GCA_943704525.1 Pigoraptor vietnamica | reverse complement strand
CACACACACACACACACACACACACACACACACACATACACACACACACACACACACACACACACACACATACACACACACACACACACACACACACACACACACACACACACGCACACACACACACACAAGACGCAATGGTCGCTCACACACGCGCCATCGTCCGCTGTAGTACTTCAAGGACAACGAAGACAAGACGGAGCAGTTGCAGGAGAAGAGCACCGAATTGAAGCACATCGGCGACTACCTCCAGACCTGCGAGAAGCAGCTGAAGATCGAGCAGAAGGCGCACAAGGAGTGCGTCGACCAGGACACCGCATTCAAGATGAGGGCCGAGGAGGCGGAGGAATTAAGGAGGAAGGGTGACATGAATGTTCCGCCCGTGGAAGACGAAGGATCGGAGAATCGCGCTGCTGGCGGCGACAGCGAAGCTGGTGCGGATGAGAACGACAGTGATTCCGCGCAGCAGAACGCCGACAAGGGAAGCGAGGATGAAGGCGAAGGTGAAGGCGAGGGAGGGGAGAGTGAAGGCCAGGCAAGGGAGGATGGACTTGGAGGTGACCGCGACTAGGAGCACGACGAACTCCAACTGAAGTGCCAAGTTTGCGGCTGCGTTTGTTGCGAGACACTGATGCGCTGCTCGCTGTTTGCGTGCCGGGCGTTTGCGATTGTGTGCGTGCGCGTGTGCGGCGGGCGTTCTTGTAACTGTCACTCCTCGCTCGATCGCCGATGCACGGGTGAGGATAAAGGCTGGAAGTGCTTGGTGGGTGCCGCATTTGTGGCGAATAGTGTTCAGAGAGTATGTCGTTGAGAGATCGACAGCTAATGGCGCTTCAGTTTGAGCAACGTATCGAGGCCTGCGACTTACCCAGAGCTGTGCGTGGGGAACAATGCTGTTCCTAGTGGCCTCGTACCATGAACGGCACAACAGTGCGATTTGATTGGCGCGGCTAACTCTCACGCCCAAGCAGCAATAGAAGCACGAGAGCAAATCTGTGAAATAGGATGCTGTGTATGGTACACGTGGGCCGCAAACAAGCGACCCACACCAAGAGAAGAAAATGCAGTGACACACCCGAGCCTGCCAAAGGCCGGGTGCACTGCACCAACGCGTAAGCCACAAGCCACTAAGCACAAGACACTAGGCATGAAGTCACGCGAAGAGCACACAATGAACCGCCCAACGCCATTCTACGCACAAACGCACATGCGAGCGCGCGCTAGAGCAGAGCGCATGCCACAGAGCGACTTCGCCCCTGCAGCCGCACAATCGGCTCTGAGATTTCGCCGCTCCCACCGCGCACGTCCTCCTCCTCCGCGTGCGCGGCGTACTCGCTACGTGCGCGTGGCGCAGAACCCCGCGCACTTCCCGTTAGGCGCGACCGCGGCGGCCTTCCCCCTTGGACGGGCGCTCCAGAGCCCACGGCCCCCGGCGCACTCTTCGTGCTCAGCGTATCCGCCACCGACCCCGACCGCACCGAGGCCGGCAAGTGGGCGCGCGACACACTCGACGACGACCCGGCGTGCGCCTGCCCTTGAGCGGCAGACGCCGACGTGGACGAAGCGTTCGCTGCAACGCCCGACGCGACGCGCTGCGCCGCCGGTGCGGTGGTAGCGTCGGCGGGAGGGTCGCGCCGCTTGTAGAAGAGCAGATACGCCGCGGGGGATTTGACTTCGGAAGGGTCCATCGCGCGGCAAGACGAGTCGTCGAAACAGTACCACGACCGCCGAGACTCGTTGAATGCGTAGGCGACGTAGTGTCCAGACGTCAGCGTGCCAAAGTGGTTCACCACCGCACAGAGGTCGTACGTGCACGCTAGGGGGCTCAGCCCGTCCGCACCCGCGAGTGCGTCGGCGCCGTCGGCGACAAGGGGCGCGAGGGACAGCCCCTCGAGGTCGAAGTCCACCTCAGCCGTGAGCTTGGCGCAGCGGCCGTATTCGTTGAACCGGAAGCGCTTCAGGTGCACGACGAGAACGCGCGGCGCACGCCACACGCCGATCGACTTTGTCGCCGCGCGAAACTCCTTGCAGGACGAGCACCGCCACTCGCCCTCGTCGAGCTGCTCCACGTGCGCAAACTCGCGCATGCACTCGTACAGCGTCACGGAGGGCGACGCAACCCCAAAGTTTCCCGAGAGGGGCCGCGCCTGCGCAAGGGCGCCGGTCGAGGACGAAGACGACGACGCGAGCTCGTCGGTGCCAGAGTTCGACGTCTGCCGGCTGACAGACGCCTTGCGCGGCTGGGGACGCGAGACCGTCCTGTGCAACGCAATGGGGCGAAACGCGAGCGCGCGCAGCGCCGTGGGCATCCAGTCCACGGCGATCGTGTCCGTGTCCGTCAGTTCGACCGCACGATACTCTGAGGGGTCCGCCGTGATCTCGCATCCGATGCAATCCGCGCGCTTGCAACGCCCGCACCCGGAGCCGTTCCTGTTCACGAGGCGGAGTCGGAAGGGATAATCCGGAGTAAAGTCCGCCGCCGCCGCGCCGTAGCTGAACAGCGACATGCCGTCCAGCTCCAAACTACCGCGTCGGAACGAGCGCGAAACACCGACCGGCGTCCCTTCGCCTCCCCCGTCGTCTCCATCCCACACCCCGCCTCCCCCCGCCGCCGCCGCGCGCTCTGCCTCGGCCTGTGCACGCGCCGCCTGCTTCAGGAAGCGCATCCCGCCCTTTCCCGCCACCGAGCGCTGCGGCTCGTCAGGCGCCAGACCGGACGACGCCGCCGCGACAATGTCGTTGGACGACCCGCGGCGGGACCTCTGCGCAAGGGCGTGGTTGCCCGCGCTCGCGCTGTCACCCCCTCGCAGCCGGTTGCGCACGGTCGAGGGTGTCCCCACGGCGGCGCCCTTCTCCCTCGGCCCCGCGCCAACCGCAGCGCCTTCCTCGGCGTCATTGTCGCCGCCGCCGTTCCCGCCATTGCGCGCGCGGTCGATCGCCTCTGCGCCCTCCAGGTGCTCCATGATCGCCGCAGAATTGGCCGACGCACGCCGGGCCTGGATCGAAGAGTACACCACCCCGCCGCCCCCCTGCCTGCACTCGCGGCGCCACTCGTCGCACACCTCGGACCAGTTCTCGACACAGCGCGACACATAATCCGCGACGGCCGTCCACACGTCCGGCGGCGAGAGGGCGCCGGGCAGCACCACAAGGCCGGGCAGTCCAAACAGAACGGCGCGGTTGACCCCGTCCGGCGCATCCGAGTTGAAGCTGCGCTGCACCGACGACGACAGGCCGTCGAAGCGCCGGTGGACAAGACGCACGAGCCGCTCGCGCGACACGGGGACGTTCTGCTGCTGGGACGCGGAGACGCCGCCGGCGCTGGCAGAGCTGCGGCTGGCGGCCACGTGACCGAGGGGCCTGTAGACGGGCGGGAGCTCAAAGGCCCACAGCGTGTCCTTCTCGGAAATGGCGCCGACCTTGCGCGAGTCCTTCGGGACATTGAAGACGTAGCCGTTCTGCATCTCGGCGATGACCGTGCGCGCTAGGTCAATGTGAACGCCGTCGAGGCGGCCAAGGGCGGTGCGCACGTCCACGAGCGTCGCATCCCTCCGCGCACACACTCTGCGAGCGACGCAAGGTGAGTGCCTCCGACGCCTCATTTCACAACAACTCGCATCACTCTCCGCACACCCACTCGCCAAACCCAACAACGACACAAAAACACAGCCTTAACTGCGGCCCACCTGCAGCGGAAGCGGCGCCCGTCGGCGCACACGAGCACAAGCTCAATGACCTGCGTGCGCACAGTGTCCGGAATGGGCACCGAGAGGAAGGTGAAGGGGTCGAACGCAACGGAGCGGTGGCTGCACGTCGAGCACGTGACCGTCGACTTGAGCTGCGAGACGCACGAAGAGAAGCCGATATCAGTTGAATGAGAGCCGCTGAATGGAAGCGCAGAACGGCCACACCACCGCGCACGCCGGCAGCGAACGCACACGGGGTCACGTGACGCGCCCACCTGCCCCTGGAAGAGGTCGACAATGACAGAGCGGTTGCGCCTGAGGTGGTTTGTCCAGCACTCCTCGGCAACGACCGTGTCCGGACGGTTGCCCGCCTGCGTTGGTGGCGTGTGAGTCAGTGAAACAGAAGATCTGACATCTGGCATACCACATACACACACACACACACTCTCTCTCTCTCTCTCTCTCTCTCTCTCTCTCTCTCTCTCTCTCTCTCTCTCTCTCTCTCTCTCTCTCTCTCACTCTCTCTCTCACACACACACACACACACACCATGTAGGAGGGAGAAACACTACGACACAAGCGCACAGCATTCGCACGCGCGCACGCACCTCGACGCACTCCACGACCGGCTTGTCGAGGACGCGGTTGAGGTCCTCGTGCAAGCCATCGAGCACAAAGCCGAGCAGCTCCTGCGCGTCTTGCTGGTCGTAACTGCGCGAAGCATTGGGGGAACACAGCACGTGAGTGTTCCTTGGTCATACATCGCTGGTAACACTAGTGCCATCAATACCACTACGCGCATTGGACAGCCGCGGCGACGCGCCAATTCCCACCCCGCAAACTGCGGCGCGAATTTGCTGATGACCGTCTTGAACTGGCGCGGTGCAAACACCGACTGCGACTTGGACGCCCTGCGCCACACACCAGCACGTGTGAAGGAGCACACCCGCAGCAGCTCACAAAATCTCACGTGTGCAGCGAACGGAAACTCAGCCCGCCCTGCGACGCACTCATCTCTCACGCACGGTCCCGATAGGGGTGCACTTACCACACTTTCTTGACGAGGCCGCCGTAGACGCGCGCAAACTCCCCCTTCATGCCTAGCGGGTTGGTCGTGTTCACGTCCGGCTCAAACGCGTCCGTGAGAAAGTACTCACGCAGCGGGCCCACGTGACTCAGGCACTGCAGCGCACTGTTCATGAAGCACGTGTTGCCGAGGTTCGCAAGCCCCACGACGCCGTCTCCCCACCGTCCGGACATGGCACCACCAACAGAGTCCGACTGCGGCGCTATTCCGTCGGCGCTCGACTGCTGGGACATTTGGCGGGAGAAGCCCGCGGAACTGTCCACGGACGCCTGCCGTTGCGTGGACGGCGCCGTGGACGCGGCAACAAGACGCTCCACGACGACGCACTGCAAATCCACGATGCGGGCGTCCTCGAGCTTCGTGTCCATCGACGACAGCTTCTCGGGGCGCGCGGCGTCGTAACAGCTCCACAGGCGCACGGTGCGCGCAGAGCCCTTGCCTGAGAAGAGCGGCCGTGACTTGGCGTCCTGTTGCGTGTTTGGATTAACGGGCCGTGAGAAAATGAACAAGCGAAAGCAACAGTTGCGCACGTACTCGAGATCATATAACTGACATGGAATCGCGGGGCATCAACCACGACGGTCGACCCCAACACACCTTCGCCGCGGCCTCAATCCCAAACACGCCACAGGCAACCTCGCACAGCTGCGCGACGGTCGTCGTCTTGCTGCACACAATGCGCGACACGGCGTGCTTGGTAGGCTCGGCCTCGCGTCCCTTGCCGCCGCCCTCGAGCACCGCCGCCGCCGCAGACGCCACCGCGGCCGAACGGTCACGTGAAGTGGGCGAGCCGCCCTCCGCCGCAGTCGTTGCTGGGTCGGCGCCTGGCGGACGCAGGTCAATCGCAGTGAGGCGAAGGGGATAGAGTTCGATCTGGGTGGCCAGCTGGCGCCCCCGCGCGCGGCTCATCGGATTCACCTGTGCGAACACGAAGGGAAATGAACGGTGAGCACTTGGGGATGGTGTGTGCGTGCGTGTGTTCGTATGTGTGAGTGAGTGAGTGAGTGTGTGTGTGTGTGTGCGTGTGCGTACGTGTGATTGAGTGCGAGTGAGTGTTTCTGTGTGTGTGTGTGTGTGTGTGTGTGTGTGTGTGTGTGTGTGTGTTTGTGTGTGTGTGTGAGTGTGCCGTGCCAATACAAAGTGCCATGAGACGTACGCACGTACGCACCGTCTCCACAAAGCTGAGCCTTCGCGCCTTCTTCTGACTAACGACCGTGCGAGGCAGCGACGGTCCCCCGCCGTACCACGACACGAGCGCCGCCCACACGCGCTGCGGCAGAATGACGTAATCCTGGTTCTCTATCAAATTCTGCCGCATCGACCAGAACGGAGTGAAGTCGCCGTGCGCGCCCCCACGCGGCGCCAACGACCCTTCCACGCCGTCCGACGTCCCTTGTCCGGACTCCCCCTCTGCGCCCTCCGCCTCCGCCCCGCCCGCGCCGTCCCCAGTCACCTGCAGCCGCTGCTGCTGCGGCGTGAGCACCACAAACGGCGCGAGTCCGCCCAGTTCGTCCCAGTGCGGCTGTGACGCGTCGATGATGTCCGTATTGTCAATTACACCGGGGGGCGGCACGCCCGACGCCCACTCTGACCCGCCGTCGCCGTCGCCGTCGCCATCCGGAGGCGTGCTTGCGGCGCCGTTCTCGTCATAGTCGACGTACTCGCACCATAGCTTCCACCAGCGGTACGAGCACACGTAGCGCGTCTGCCCAACGACCATCTCGGCGCTCTCGGCCTCGAGCCGCCGCACAATGTCGCGCTCTTCGCGGGGCGACCGCGGGCGCGGCGTCAAATTCAAGTTCGCAATGAGCTTGACGCGGTTGAGAAACTGAAGCGCCGTTGGATTGCGGCTGACCCACAGCTGGCACTCTGCGAAGGATATCTTGTCGTCCGCGCCGCTCAACCGGAGGTCCCCAAACAGGCGATCCAGCAGCGCCACCATTGGATCCGCTGCGCCCGCGTGCAGCACACTCCCCCGCCGTGACGAACGCACCGACATCGCTGGCGACGGCGGTCCGCTGCCACGACGACGGCCCACGCTGTACACAGACGAAGGCACCTTCGCCACCCCGCCGTCCCCATCGCCGCCCGACCGCCGGTGTCCGCTCATGACATCCCCGGCGTGTCTGGACGTCGAGTTGCTCTCGGAGCGCGCGCGGCTGATCGCGTCTTCGCTCTCGGCGCCGTCGTCGTCGCCCTCTTCGCGCTCGTCTTCCTCGGCGCTGCTGATGGCGGCGAGGTGCGCGTGGATGTCGACGATCTTCCACACGGATCGGAGCATGTGCAGCGCATCCGCCTTCGAGAGGCGACCGTCCTCCGACACAGCGTACGTGCGAAAGCAAAACTTGAGCTTGTCGTGCGCCGAGCCGCGACAGCAGCTCGACAGCCCACACAGGAACTGCGGTACACGAAAGTGAGCATGCGCACAGCTGGAGGCTTTTCGCGTTTGTGGCCCTCACGTTGGAACCCACCTGTCTAAGCTCCACACGGCCGTCTCCGTCGTCATCGAACGCCGCAAATATGTGGTCCAGCAGCGGCCGCGAGACAGTCGGGCACAGGACTTCCGCAAGCGCGTCGGCATCCACCAGACCGCCCACCGCGTGCGCACTCAGCGACCGAAAGTACCCCTCAAGGTCGTTGATCTCCTTCTCGTCGAGGTGCGTGAGGCTTGCGAGGCTCGTGCACATGCTGCGCGTGGCAGTGACTACGTGCGAACCGCCCACAACCAAGCCGTCGTCGTCACCGTCCAACGACTCCTGCGGGCCATCACGCGGACGCACGCCCCACGTGCCGTGGCCTGAAGAGCGTCGCCTGTGCGCACATAGATTTGGGGCGGATTACGACGCGACAGGGGAATATGCGCAGCAGGAGAAACAGTGCTTGTGGTCGGATGGGCGGCACGCATACGCACATAACGCACCTGGACGTCCGCGCTGGCGAATACTCCATAGCGGAGGCCCCCGTGGGGGGATGGCCCCCTCTAATTACTCACGCAGCCCCCAGTGCGCCGCCGCGGCACACGAGACAGTGCACGTGACATTGTGCATGCGCGCTGTTCGCGAAACGCACGCGAAACACGCTCTCAAGGGCACAAATGCACAACTAGCCACCAGAGCCCAGTGAGAAGATAGACGCAACTGGCACGTGCGTGCGCGTGTGTGTGCTTATGTGTGTGGGTGTGCGTATGTGTGCGTACGCAGTTACATAGCTCTGAGTCTTCCGTTCCTTCCTCTCCCCTTGTTAATAGCCACTTGAGAATCACCCGCGCGGGAAGATTGAAATTTACCCTTGTAAAATGCGCCCCTTTTCAGACCCAATTTCAATTTAAAAGTTCGTATCTAGGAGCCGAAACGTTCCGAGACCTCGGTAATTATTTGGCGCCAACGGAGCACGTGACTGGCTCAACCTGGACATCCTTCCCGCTGAGACAACCAACGCTGCGAGACGCACGCAACTCTCTACCGCAAATAACAGGCACTCGTTCTCACTTTCATATCTGCGGCATGTTCATTGCGCTGTTGCTGTGAGGAGTGCAGGCGTGCGGCATTGCTGGCAGCGGTTTTGCGCCTCTGGGGTTGACGACTGGCCACAGTGCTCGCGTGTAACACGCACCTTCGCACAGCCGAAAAGCGCCTGCCCCATGTGCCACTGAATGGCGCCGCTTGGCATCGACGAGCGCGCCATGGCGAGGGCTACCGAGAGCGCAGAGAGCGAGGCGGCGGAGGGTGCGTTGCAATTTTTTTTGATGGATTTTGTGTTCTGTTACAGTCGACAAACACTGTGCGCGTTGCTCAATGGCGCTGTTGCCCGGGGTGGCCCTCTCTCTCTGCACTCTCGGCGCGCGCTGTGAATTATGCACTTGCAGTGCCTTTCGTTTTCTTGGCCGTATTTTTTTTTTTCCTTTTGGGATTTCCCCATTAACACCTGTAACAACACGGCATTGCGCAGAGGTCGTCAAGCGGCCGCGCATCAGCCTCAAGCTCGACAGCAGAGGGCGCTATGTGCAACCAAAGCTGAACTCGTTTTGGCGCGGGGCGGAGGACGACGAGGATGAGCATGACGGCAGCCTCGGCAAAAAGCTGCGGATTCCCCCCAGCGCCGAACGTCAGTCTCGTGTGGGACGCGAGTGGCTCGCGACGGACGCCGCGACGAGCCGTTGGGGAGACGAGAACACGCGCCCTCTCGACGGCAACAAGAGCGGCAAGGCAGAGCGGCGCGCGTCTCTGGGTGGAGCCGAGTCGCCGTCGTCGGCCGTTACTGATGTGCTGCACCGCCTCCGCTCCCTGAGCCGCCTGCCAAGCCAGTTGACAGACGAGGACCTCCTCGAACAACTGCGAGGCTTGGGGGACGGGAGGCCCATGTCGGACGAAGAAGTCGTCGCATTTGTGGAGCGTGCGATGCACGGCGCGAGGGAGCGTGCGTTGGTTGACGCGCTGGACAGGAGATGGCACACTCCCCTGCACGCGCGTCATATTCGCTTTGACGACGACGGCGAATCGTTCGAGAGCTCTTATGCCTCGCGCGCGCACATGCACATGAACGGCGACCCCTGGATGCACTCTTATGGGCCCGAGCGCCGCGTTCGCCCCACGCCGCCCCGCGGCTATGGCGGATTCGGCGGATATGGCGGCTCATCGCGCGGTTACAAGGGCTCGATCTACGATTTTGAGGAGAACGACGACACCGACGACCACGAGTACGGTGGCTACCCTTCGAGAACGTACATGGGCCAGAGCCCGTGGGATCGCTGGGGAGGCGACGGGCCTTGGAACCGCTGGGGCGACGACAAGTGGCGCCGGACAGAGTGGACGAGGCCGTCGTGGGGCGCTGGTGGAAGCGTGAAGACATGGAAGAGGGAGCCGGGGAACGCGAAGGCCCCCGGGGTGCTCGGACTGGTGGGTCTCTTTGGCCAACGGGCTGTGTGTGTGTGTGTAGGGGCGGGAGTGGATGTTGTGTGCGTTGTGTGTGTGTGTGTGTGTGTGTGTGCGTGTGTGTGTGTGACCGTGCATAGTGTTAATTCTTCCTCTTCACGCAGGCCAATCTCGGCAATAGCTGCTTTGCGAATGCGGTGCTGCAGGCGCTCTTCCGCGCCGGCGCTTTCCCCGCGCGCCTTTCCGCCCTCGTGGCATCGCTAGAGGACTCGCAGTCTGAAAAGGAAGAGGTGCGTGCCTATTCATTTTGAAATACAAACTTTCTCTCTGTGTGTGTATGTGTGTGTATGTGTGTGTGTGTCTATGACTACATTTTGTGCTTAAAGCCATGCCTACATTCAACAGCTCTTGAGGGGCTTTGGCCTTCTCGTTGCGCTGCGTGACATTTTCGCCGAATGCGCGCACCACCGAGCGACGACGGCGGGTCTCGACCCGGATCCAGCCATGTGCGAGCGACCGCCAACAGAGTCGGACGACCGGCCGCGGGTGCAGCTTGGCGAACTGTGGCCGGACAAATTTATGCGGACGCTCCGCTCGCAGTTTGACCTCTTTTCTGGGTACGGACAGCAGGACGCCGCCGAGTTTCTGCGTTTTCTCCTGTCGCACGTGGCGGACTGCGGCGCCCAAGTGGAGAGGATGCGGCAGCGGCGCGGAACGGAGGGCCTTGCGGGATCGGGCGCTGCAGCGGACACCGTCATGACGCCATCTCAGACCGAAGCGATCGACGTGGGCGCGCACCCGCTAGTTCCCCGGATGCCCACAGCGACGTTTGCTGACGGCGCGGGCGACGTCGACGGTCAAGCGGGCACTGAGCCACAGCCCATGGACGTGGATGCGGGTGAGACGGGCGTCGCGTGCGAGCGCGCCGCATCGCATGACTGCCGACGTGACGCCGCAGCTGGCGGGCCCGCACTGCTGCCGGATGCCCTGTTTGCCGGTGCGATGGAGATTTCGACGCGCTGTCTGGAATGCGAGATGACGCGGACGATGAAGGAGCCGCTTGTGGGCGTGTGCGTGCCCGTGCCGGCCACAGGGGAGACGACCATGGCTGCCACCCTCGATGCCTTTATGGAGAGCGAACGGTGCGTCAACTGGTGTCATGAATGGGCGCATGAGTCTGCGCGTGTGCGTATGTGTGCGGGCGTGAGCGGAGCCGCCCCGTGCTCATTGCGGCCTCGGCCTGCTCCTCAATCTCCCTCAGGCTCGAGGGCGCCAACAAGTACCAGTGCGACACTTGCCGCCGGCTGACGGAGGCGATGCGCACGTCGCGTTTTCACACTCTTCCCGACATTCTATCGATTCAGCTCAAGCGGTTTGCGTACGACGCCACGCGCGGCAGCAAGATCAGCACACCCGTCAGCATACCCGAGACGCTCGCCATCGACCCATCGCTGTGCGGGCCCTCGTGTGCCCCCGAGACATACGGTGGGTGCCCAGTGCATGGCTTCAAACTGATGGAATGTGTTTGTTTGTGTGTCAAGTGGGTGTGCAGACGCACGGGAAATGTGCTGGTTTGTGCGCGGCGTCCGCTGGTGATTAAGCGGATTTTCCAACCCCTTGCACTTGCTTGCCGCAGAGCTGATTGCCATTGTCTTTCACACGGGCATGCTCACGTCGAGCGGCCACTACTTTTCGTACGTGCGCTCGCACCCCGGCGACTTTGGCAGGGACGGAGAGTGGGTGTGCCCGCGCTGCTTGAAGTTTCTTCAAGCAAGAAGGGTGTTGCGTGGCCGGCCTCTCGTTAACGCCGGCTTAAATTGCAGGACTTCGCTGTCGCCCACCGACTGGCTGCGCATTGACGACTCGGAAGTCAAGCCGGCCGACGGCGCCGAGATGGAGCGCATCTTTCGCGGCACGGACCTCCACTACTCGACGCCGTACATCGCACTGTACGAGAAGGCCCGCCACGGCTCTCCCGCGGTGGCGCCTCGCAGCGTCAACAGCGTCACGGCGAGCCTGGCAGTTTCATCGCCGAGTGAGGCGCATGCTATCGCGGACACAACAAGTGCTGCGAGTATGGATGGGGAGTGCGTGCAGGACGTGGAGAATGGCGGCTGCGCGAGTGAGGCTGTGCCAATGTCGATTGCCACTGAAGTCGCCGTGTAACGGGTTCGGTTGCTGTTACTGCGCCCTTTCCGTTTGCGGCGGAATGTACAGACTATGATTAAGTAAAACCACGCGTGCGTTTGTTGGGGTTGTCTCGGCGCTGTATGGCCTGTGTGATGCAAGCAAGCGCAGTTCTAGCGGGAGCTTGCCGGCCTTCAGTTGCTGTGTTTTCACACGGAAGTAACAGTCTGCCGCGGTGACGTCATGCCCGTGGGCACGAGTTGAACTGAAAACCGCCCTTTTGGCCACTTCGTGTTGCACTCTTGTTTTCCTTTTATCTCCAGGGCGCAACGCGGAAAATGGTGTGTGTGTGTGTGCGTGCGTGCGTGTGCGCGTGTGTGCGTTGTGTGCGTGCTGTGTGTTGATGTGACTTTGTGTTTCACACTTGCTCATTTTTCTCTCTCGCACAGTTTGCGGCGCGTTTCGCCAGCTCCGTCTTGGGGCGCCAAGGGGCCGTCGCGAGCCTCCGCCTTGCTCACGTACGCCACATGAGCGCACAAGCGGACTCTGCCCTCCATGCCGAGTTTGCAAAGGCACGCGCACGCATGCTAACGCCGTTGGTTCGAATGCCGCCTTTCTCGGCACTGGTGTTTTCTTTTTTCTTTCCCCTTACTTATGTCTCTTTCTTCCTGGGATTCCGCGCTTATTTTGAGAGCTGCGCCACTTTGTTTGCAGACGGTGAAGGATAACCCGCTTGTTGTGTTCATGAAGGGGACACCCGAACAGCCGATGGTGAGTGGCGCCCCCGCGGCGAGGGCGTGGCTGCGAATCGTGTGTGACGAATCATGCGCACCATTTTATGTACCAACCATGCACACGCATGCTATTGACTGTTTCGGAGACGCAGAAGGCAATCTGCTGTCTTGTTGCTCTCTCTCTTTCTCTCCTCACTTTACGGCCCGTGCCAGTTCAAACCCCACGCATGCATGATCATTTCGGGGGTTGAAGACAAACTGGTGTCTCTCTGCTCTCTCTCGTTTCTCACGCACGGCCTTGTTGATCTTTGTCGCAGTGCGGTTTCAGCCGCGCCGTTGTGCAGATTTTGAATCTCCATGGTAAGTCGCGCCATTTTTGCCGTTTGGTCGTTTGAAGGAGAGGCAATTTGTTGGTGCGCGGGTGTCCTTCGCTTGCGGCACGTGCGTGTTACTTCGTTTGAGGTTGTGCTCTGTGCGGGGAACAGTTTGCTCTGCTAACTCATGGTGCATGGGGTGCGTCTGTGGCGTGTCGTGGGCTCTGGGTTCGTGCATCTGTCGCCTCTCTCTTGTTGTCTCTCTCTTATCTCTCTCGTCTCTCTCTCTTGTCGCCTCTCTCGTGTCGCCTCCTAGACCGATGTGACCGTTCCCATGGATTTCTGTTCTGACGTGCACGCACCGCGTGTCCAGGCGTGAGTTCTTACAAGTACTACAATGTGCTTGAGGACGACGCCGTGCGGCAGGGCGTTAAGGAGTTCACGTGAGTGTGCGAGATTTGTGCGAGGCTCTTCTATGTCGGTGTAACTGGCGGACCCGTGCCCTGTAGCGGTTCCCATTCGTCAGTGTTAACTGCATGTGTGTGTGTGTGTGTGTGTGTGTGTGTGTGTGTGTGTGTGTGTGTGTGTGTGTGTGGGCGTGCGTGTGGTGTGCGACAGACGTCATGCGTGCATGCATCTGCGTATGTGCGTACTAAGGACACTGCAGCCTCTTGTTCTCCATAACACGGGCGCCGCTTTCACCGACCCTTCAATTCCCTCATCCCGTTTGCATCGCACGCTGCAGCAAGTGGCCAACGATTCCCCAGGTGTTCATCAACGGCGAGTTTGTGGGCGGTTGCGACATACTGATCAACATGCACCAGTCGGGCGATCTCAAGGACGCGCTCGCAAAGGCCGGCATCGAGTCCAAGGCCGACGACGCGTGAAGTCCTTTGGTTGGTGGCGCCCAAGAACGTGTTGATGCAGCGGCATTGAAGATGGGTGACGGGGTGTGACTGTCCCGCCACAGCCGAGCCGCTAATCAGCCGCAAATGACTGAGAGGAACATTAAAGTTTGTTTGGCGCTTCCCATGGACTGGATGCAATTATCAGTCGCGGCTGCAAAAAAAAAAAGAAGAAAAAAAAAAAGAAAAGAAAAGAAATGCGGGCAATTCGAGTTGCGACCACGGTTTCAACCGAAGCATCTCCATTACACCGGCGAGTGCTGCGTAACAGTGAATACTCCCGGCGTCGACGGACGCCTAACATTCTTTCACTGAGCCGGCCGGGCTGTGACTAACTGTCAATGCAAGCAACCAGTCCCGCGCAACTGAGACGCCGGTGAGTCTGTCGATCATGTCACGGACCGGCTCGGTCGGTTCTGTTCGCCGGCGGGGCGGGTCGCTCAACACCCTACGCTACTGGTGTGGCAATCGGCCGGTTAGTACCGCCGGCCACGGTGCCGGTCGGCACGCGCCGGGCGGCCGAGCGCCGGGCTGTCCCAGAGTCAGGCTCGGCCGAGTAATATACCGTACAGTAACTAGTACTGTGCCGCTCAGCCGCTCAGGCGCGCCGGCCACTGAATATAACTCACGCGCCGTGCCGTCCCACCATCATTAATGACCGACATGATGCGGCGGTCGCAGTCCGCCCTTGGCTGATGTCCAATCCAACCACCGGCACTGCCGGCCGTACACAGTACCAGCTTGATTATGGTTCGGTTGTGCCGTGACAGCTGGCCAGCCGGCCAGGGTGCCGCTGTCAACCCGGTCAGTTTGGAGCGATGGCCGGAAAAGTACCCTGCTCAGAGTATCAGTCGCGTTAGATCAGCCGTTTATTCAGCGCAGAACTGTCGAATGAAGCGGTACGTGCACGGGCGGTCTCAAAACTCTGCTCCGACGAGTTGCAATTGCGGGCACTGTGGGAATGGCGGCAACTGACGCGCAGTTGGCCACAGCAGTTACCCACGCCTAGCCGGATCAACCATTCCCCATGACAGTCAGTCACGTCGCGCCGGCGCCCACTGCTGTGCCAATGTGCAAAGCCGCCGGCAAGAAGGCGTCCGGCGGTCAGGCGGCCGTCGGGGAACTAAAGCCGCTCGCGGGCGACCCAGTGTTAGACAGGCCAGGGCAGGCTTTGCAGTGGTTCACAGGCCAGCATCTCGGGCGGGTCACCCCGACGGCCGGCACACGCAGTTCAGTGGGCTGCACTCAATAATTATACGGCGCCCGGCCGGCGACGCCAACGAGAGCGGCCGACCGGTTTTCAATGCCATAACCAACACCTACCGGCCGGCTGACCGCCGCTGTCTCGCCGAGTTAGTCCCGCCCCGTGTGCCGAACTGCAGTGGGCGGTCCGGCCGATGGACCTGCGGGCCGGCACGGCCGGCGGCCCGGCCGGCGAGCGTTGCCGGGGACTGATCAAAGGACTTTGAGGCCTTTTGGTGCGCGCCCCTCGACGAGACAAGTAGCGTCGGAAGTCGGTTGGGCTGTGAACGGGCGGCGCCCGGCCCGGCACTGAAAGTTCCAGAGGCAATGACGAACTGTGCGTCGGCCGTTCAACATACTTTGAAAATCAGTCGGCCACTGATGAGTAATCCATTTCGCCTGGTCGAGTCGAGTGCGAACTGAACGGCCTCGGTGACTGAGGTCGCCCAAATCTGATGCGGCGGGAACGGGGCCTCGCCGTGTGAAAGCCCGAACAGTTGGTACAATGATCGTGACTGGCCGCGTCACGCCGGCAGTCGGCGGGCGGCGATGGCCGCAGTGCCGCCAGCGACTCCTGAGGGGCCCCGGACGAGCCGACGACGCCGGCCAGCGCCGAGGCCGGGCCGGCCGTCAACTGTCTCGGTTAGCACGGCGCCGAGATTGGCGGAGGATTCGGCGAATGTCAGAGGGCAACTGAATTTTGCATCTTTACACTGAAGGGAGTCTCAGCCGAGCTGGTCGGTGACGCAATCAGGAGCACATAACATGGTTGGATTCTGAGTACGGTTGGCTGGAGCGGCACGCCAATACACGACAGTGAGGATTACCAACCGCAATAATTTTATGGCGGAGATGATTTTATGCGGATTTTATGTGGTGGCATCTTTAAGCGACGCCGATGGGCGGTCCAATAAACGATCCCAGATGGGGAAAGCCACCCACAAGCTGTGGGTGAGAGGATCGTGGAGAAACCGCCATTGCGAAGGTGACCCGATCACCGATGTGCGGGGTGTCACGAGGTACCATGGGTGACTATGCTGCGGCACCGAGGACGGGAATCGGCGTCATTTGTTACAAATCCGGACACAATCACCATATTCTTGTTACCTACCATACCGCCCGCACGCGCGAGAAACCAGACTGTGGGGTACCAAATCGGACCATCTTGAGCATCAGCGATCAATAAATTGGGACACTCTCCCAAGTCCGGAAAGAATTGCCCACTTCACTTCTCCGTAACAATGCCGCACGGCGACAGCAAATTTTATCGTGTCGATTTATTAATCGATCCATTGTATGGAAAATTGTATGGAACGCGACGTCCGATGTTAAATACTCTCGCAGAACGGACACCTGTCGCAATATAAATGTGAGAAATGCCACTATGGAAATACTGGACAGCAAAACTGGACAGTCAATAGAAAGTGCATACTTTCCGAAGGCTGTCCGCTCGCACGGTATAAATTCATTTTTTATTTTATTTTTTCGAATAAATTTATTATTATATCTCGCATAGAAAACCAGTCCAATAAACCGGTTTTAATTTTATTTAATTTTTATTTATTTCCATTTTTTAATTTTTTTTTTTTTCTCATATGGGCGCTCAATGGTGCCACTCCGATCCCCAGCAATGGCGTGTTCGTCAGTTCAAATCTCCCCCTTCAACCTTCAACATCCCAATCGGTCGTTTCGCGCCCACCCGTGCTCGAACCCGCACGGGCGGCACACTAGCGCTTTCCGCCGATTTGCGCGCCACACGCACGGAAATCCCCTTTGCGCGCACTTTCCCTCACCTCAGTGGACGCGGGCGGACACACGGCATCTCCGCACCCATTTTAGTGAGGTTACACACACGTGACATTGGGGTGTCGCGTGTTGGCATCCACTCGATAGAACTTCCGATCGATTAGGAGCGAGTTGAGAGCCGTCGTAGCGGGCGTCATTTCGCTCGTGGTGCCGAGTGGCTCACCGCGTGTGTGTGTCCGTCTGAAATTATTACCGCGCGAGCGTCGACCGTCGTCGAATTTGCTGTCGAGCGAGTTGCCACATGCCGGCATTGCGACCCCGTCTGCGTTCGTGACACTAACAGCGGCTTCGGAGTGCGGAGTGTCTCGCATTCTGCCTCTGGTGGATCCGTCGTGGATCGTGTCGGCGTCGGATTCGGGCCCGTCCGATTGTGCGGCGCTCGTCGTCCGGGTGCCCCCCACTACCCTCCGGATCGCCCCTGTCCCGCGTTCGGAATTCGGCTGCAGTTTACAGCGCCTGTCTTAAGGTGGGCGTCCAAATTCAGTGCTTGTGAGCTTTGAGACCGCAACAGGTGCACCCGGTGTGCAAAGGCGCAATGGCTGTTGCCGGCTGTCAATGTTGTATCCGGCAAATCTCTTTCCTTCTTTTTTTGGGCACTAACGCTTGTAGGCGTACCTCCATTGTCGTGCAGAAAAACCAAAGCCATTTCAAACCCCGTCATGGAACGATGATTGCGTCGTCTTCCGAGGGGGCGTTCGAGAGCGACAGTACTACCCACTCGCGGCTCGACGCGGATCCACTCGCCGGAGCAAAAGTGTCGTCAAAAATGTCTCCGTCGAAAGGAAAGGCGCAGGCGGCTGAGGGGGCTGGTGCGCGCAACACAGAGCAACAGCACGCAGCCGATGGCGCCGACGCAAGCGACGAGTCGACTGGCGATGACGCGCCGGTTCGCACTGGCGCATCTGCGCCCATTGCTGACGCGGGCACTGCGGTGCCTGCCGAGCGGCAACTGGGTGACCGCACCTCGAGCCCAATCGTGGTGGGCGTCAATGCCGACCGTCCGTTCAAGTGCAGCAACTGCGGTAGCGCGTTCAAGCTGCGCCACCACCTCCTTCGGCACGTCCGGGGCCCGCGCGCGTGCTATCTCAAGCGCCAGCACGAAGACCCTCGCGCGCGATGGGAGGAGATCATGCCGGCCGTCGGTGTGAAGCCTCCGGAAGGCGTCGACGGAACTGCCGTGGAAACTTTGGCGCCGCAGCCTCCCGCAGGTCGTACCGTGACGGCCGCGGATGTTCCGGCGGCTGACGGCGACGGCGAGTTTCGCTGCACCCGGTGCGGGCGGAGTTTTGGGCAGCGACACCACCTCATCAGGCACATGCAGAGTCCCTATGCGTGCGCGTTCCACGCCTGCAGCGTGCGGCGGGGCCCCGCGGAGGGTCAGAAGAAGGCGAAGGGCGGCGTGACCGGGACTGCGGGTAAAATGGCGAACAAGAAGCACGACGTCCGGGGCGGGCGCAAGGACCTGAGCGGCGACTCCCAGGGGGGAATGGACCCCATGATGGCGCACCAGATGCACGCCGCGCAGATGGCGCTGGGGGGTGGCGGCATGCGCTACGATCCCACGGGCCATCCGTTTTATCCCGCGCCGGACCGTGACTGGTGGGTGTCGAGGTGCCTGTCCACGCGTGTCTGGACACATTGTCCTCATTGTCCTGACCTTTTGCAGGCGAAGCTATCCAGAGTGGCAGGGACGCCCCGACGCTTTTGGCTACGGTGCCGGGCCGTACGGAGTTCCCATGGCACGACCCACCATGAGTGCGCCTTACCCAGTCCCCGGCGTCGACGTCGGATCGCCGGCACCGGCGCGCGCTGAGGGCAGGGGCGCGAGCAGTGCGGGTGCACCGGGAGCAGGCCGCCCGCCAGTGGGCGATCCGTCGACGCACCCGCGCCTCATTCACGGCGGCGCGCAGCCAAGCTTTCCGTACGGTACAATGGGCGCGCCCTCGACGCCGTACCCGTGGCCGGGCGACTATGTGGAGCGCGGGTATGCGCCGCAGCCCACGCCGGGACCGCTACGCGGCTTTCCGCCGGGACAGCCCGGAGACGCCGAGTATGCGCGCGTGATGCAACATCCGCACCCCTACGGTGTGCCGCGGTACTACGGCGCGCCTTCGTATCGACAGCAAGGAGCAGCCGCTGGGTACGACCAGTACAGCCAGTACGGCGGCGGGCAGTCGGTCGGCGCCGGTCCCGAGAGCGCCGAGACTGCGTCGGACGGATCCGCAATAGGGGGCGCGCAACCGTGGCCCACAGCTGCGCCTGGCGTCGAGCTCGGGCAGCGGTAGCGTACGGCAGAGACAACCGATTCGACATTTTTGGTCAGCGGTAGCGCAGTCTGTCGTATGGCCACCGGCACCAGCTCTGCTTGGCGGCAGAGGCGCTCGTTCAGCAAGAACCGCCCATGTGCGTCTGTTGCGCGTTGTGTTTGTATTTGCGTTGGCGGCGTGCTTTGTTTGCTTCTTTTCTTTTCTGCATGAAATTCCCTTCCGCTGCGTGCGTACTCCCAATCTCTAATTTTACGCACTGTTCACTTTGCACTCGACTGTGCCCACGTGCTATTTTGGGAGGCCTGCCAATAGTTGCCACTGTACGTACGTGTGCCCAGTGTTGGTGACTCAACGGAGATTGAGAGGGGAGGGCACAGTTGCGCCTTCACTCGGTTTAGTCGGAGTCCAGACGCGGCCTCTTTGCAGCGCACACGACAGAGTCCCTGTCGGACTCGCCGCTTGCTTCCGTCGACGCATTGAACAAGGCGCGGCCATCACCCACAACATAGATTTGCGCGGCGACGGTGAGGCCCACGAGCACGTCCCCGCACACCGCACCCACCGACCCGCCCGATGTGAGCGACACACCGGCCCACCGCGCACTCGCGCGTATTGCGCTGCTTGATTTGAGCCGCTCAGGCCGCGGAAGGGAGGGGTGCCACGTGCCCGCAGAGAGCTCGGAATCTCCGCCGCCCGCCGCGTAGCACACGCGCGCGTCCGTCGGGGACACGGCTGCCCACGTGACCTCGTACTTGAGCGCCGACGCCCAGCTGCCGCACACGGCCCATTTTCGCGGCTCATACGCAAACAGCGTGCGCTCGGCACCCCCGACGACCAAGACGTCTGCGCCGATGGCCGCCGCAAAGAGCTGCGAGGGGGAAGGAGACAAGACGCGCACGGCACCCGGCGCACGCGCATCCCAAAGAGACACCTGCGACCCCTCCGTCACTGCGACGAGGTGCGTGTCGGGCGAGCCCAGGGGCGCAGCGCACACGGACGTCGGTGGGTGCGCAAGACCAATGACGCGCTCGACGCGGCCGTCGGCGTCGGCGATAAAGAGGTCGCGGTGAAAGTGGCGCGCGCACACAAGCCGAGGGCCCTGCGACCGAAAGAACGACACAAACGATGGGCCGTCTTCGCCGTGCGGATTCGCGGGCGGGGCGATGCTCGACAGTGGGCGCAGGGGTTCGCCAGGAGTGTCGCACGCGAACACGCGCACGCCCCCCTTCACGTCTGACGCTGCGATGAAGGCCGCCGTCGAAGCACCGAATCGGCCACAGGCGACGGACGCGACCGGCCGGGGATTCGGCCCGCTCTCGAGTGTGTGCACGTTCGCAAGGCCGGCGTCGGTGGCAAGTGATGCGCGCGAGGAAGGGTCGTATGCTACGAAATGCATCGAGTGCTTGAGTGACATGAATAATGGGCACTGTGTGTGTGTGTGTGTGTGTGTGTATGTGTGTGTGTTTGTGTGTGTGTGTGTGTGTTTGTGTGTGTGTGTGTGTGTGTGTGTGTGTGTGTGTGTGTGTGTGTGTGTGTGTGTGTGTGTGTGTGTGTGTGTGTGTGTGTGTGTGTGTGTGTGTGTGTGTGTGTGTGTGTGTGT